>OX439393.1:11102349-11172067 GCA_949319315.1 Zelleria hepariella
TTGATTAATAATAATAATTAACTTCCTCAACTTATCGCAAACAAATTCATCAAGTGAGCTTAGTAGGAAATAAATCGCATATAATAACGACCCTATTTTAAGATAGCTACAATTATACAAAATTATTTGAGTCATGCTATGTCAAATCCATTGAAGCGTGCGTATAATAAATCACATATAATAAGTACAATACAAAATATAAATAACACTGGGGTGGCAATGTAATGAATGCACGTTTCGCGACGTACCGAAGCCAAGCAACTTTCATCGGCACGTCACGTCGGCATGTCTTTGTAAAAACTTCATTATCCCACACTGCCAGTGTGGATATATCGCGCGTGCAATATGTCCGACAGAACGACACCCCCTGCCTGCGTCGTAGGATTAAAACCTTCGTTTTATACTCTGACCCAAATGAAAAGGTCACCGTAGCTCAGTGTGTTTGACATTCACGAAGAAACTAGGCTCTACACTAGGATCTTTAGACAGAAAGGCATAAGTTTTCTTGATAAATATACCATGAGACCTTTTCTTGTATGCGTTAGAACCGCGAGGGTAAAGGTGAACGAAAACCTAGCTGCTGACATTTCGCAATGAATCGATTAAATTCTACTATGCATGACAACCACGAAAGTTCCAAGAACTAAAAGTCTTCTTGTTTGTTTCAGAGAATGAACGGAGAATCAAAGCGAACAATAGGGAGTACAACGCGCAATTCCGTTATGCCGTAAGTATTAACACCACACGACAATATAAACAACAAAACTTACTTAGATTGGAAAGAAAAGCTGAAGTTAAAACTAATGCAAAGAAAAGTGATCTTTGCAATAAAGTGGTGAAGGTGGAGTGCGGAGAGCGCATAGCTAGTTAAAATGTGTCAACGAAACTCATCAATCATCTGACACTGATGGATGAGTCATCAGCAATTCAGAACACACTCAGATCCAGATCACATTCATTCACTGAATCTGTTCTTATGGTCGTTATAAGCGTATACGAGTAGTTGTCATTCCTTCTGTATTTTTTTAAATTTTATCCTCCTCATCTGAGAAGGACTGGTTGAGCACGGACTTTCTAAAATTAAAAACAGGTTGCTCCCACAACTGCTTAAGAGGAAAATATGGACGTAATTGCTTCTCTGAGTTACTTGGCATCATAAAAATGAAAGTCAGACATTGCAGCCCAACCCTAGTTACTTTATCGCTCGATTGTTGTAGATACGAAACTCATTTTCAACCAGATTTTTACTCGTTCCAATTTTCGATTTCGATCGATTCTGGCGCGTTTAAGTATAAAATACAAAAATACAAAAATGTTTTATTTCATCAACAAACTTAATTTTAAATTACATGACAGTAAAAATGACAAGTTCCGGCTGCCCACAGATATGATGGATAGGGCCAGTCAACCTCCGCACACATTTGCGCACAGATATCTCAATACCTCGCACAAACCTCTGAAAATATTTTACAACTAGTGTTGCCAGTTATCCCGATATTAATTCTCTAAAGATCACATTCTCGCTTCCGCCTTGGTATTCCAGCAGTGGAACAATTAAAAGCCACGTAAAAAGGTACCTCCATAATATATCGTAGTTATACGTACGAGTAATATCTAACACGACGGTTCGCTTGTTCCAGAACAACTACATCAAGACATCCAAGTACTCGGTCATCACGTTCCTGCCGCTGAACCTTCTGGAACAGTTCCAGCGGCTCGCCAACTTCTACTTCCTCTGCCTGTTGGTCCTTCAGTTGATCCCGGCCATCTCGTCTCTAACACCCATCACTACAGCCATACCGCTTATTGGGGTACTGGCGCTGACGGCGGTTAAAGATGCATATGATGACTTTGTAAGTTGATTTCTGCTCTTCTACCACTATTGATGGCTCTTTAAGGTTTTTCATATTCATGTTATGCGTGCAGAGAGCCTCACTTTTGTGAAATATCTCGGACTTACGTTTATGGCTGAAATAGCTCCAATACGAGTATTTGGGAACAGAGTTTCCAACAATTTGGTTACATTACACGATTGCAATGCAACTGTACGGCAGCAAATGAGTACCTATAATCACAGGATATCTCAGTACAAATAGCAGCCCAATTAAGTAGATACTAATTGCATCATGCGGGAATTCATGCCGAAATGTTTGACACATCATTTGCGGAGTTCGCTCCAGTAGTTCGGTTGTTTTGTTACCGCTGAACTTTCATTCAACTCACCTTATTCTGCGGGCGGACTGACATTACACGAATGTGCATTGATGCAGCATTCAATATACTGCTACGGCACAAAATATTCATAACCAGAGGCACCGATTCGTACTCAAACACGTCATGATTCTTCCAAGGGCCGTTACATTCATGCATAGTCAGCGATACGATAGGATATCCCTCTGGGGCCCTTTTAAAGTGTCCGTTTTTTTCTTGTGCGTGATTTAGTTATTCGTAGTTTCTAGGATCTGGAATCTAGGCCTTAGGTCCTATAAATCGTTAAGGCGCTGTACATAGTGAATAGCCCGCGCGCCAAGAAAAATGCACAAAATCGAGTCCTGTCTCAAATACACAAAAAAAATCGAAAATTTTCACATATCAAACCCTAGAATTAGGTGAGACCTATCTAAAACAGCCAGTTTCGTGTTGACATTCATAAACGTTTTGAAGATATTTTTGATGAAAAAAAATAGGCGGCGCACTTTTTTTTAAACAAAATATCTTGCAATCTGTAATGGGTATCAACACAAAACTGGCTGTTTTAGATAGCTCTCACCTAATTCTAGGGTTTGATATGTGAACATTTTCGATTTTTTTAGTGTATTTGATACAGGAATCGTTTTTGTGCATTTTTTTTGCGCGCGGGCTAATTCACTATGCCCAGCGCCTTAAGCCTAGGCATTCTCATTTCCCGTTTTTAGCAAAAAAACACATCCAAAAGAAGATAACATGCCAACACATTCATCTGCACTCCATTGACTGACGATGACGTTCATACACCGTGGAATTTTAGTGGTTTTAAAGCCGAAGGTATTTTGTTGCACCGAGCCAAATTACAAAATTTCATTCCAAAACGCGCGAAAAAAAAATTCACTTCTCCATACAAATGGTGTCGATTGGCGATAGCTGTTTGTATTGGGAAGTGTTTTTTTTTCGCTCGTTTTGAAGTAAAATTTTGGAATTTGGCTCAGAAAACCACTAAAATTCCACGGTGTATAAATCTAATCACAATGACTAGCAGCATAGTTATTAGAGACAAAATATACATTCATATCATTATTGGACAAAATTACACTAGATAATGCCTATAGATAAATCAGCAATACACCAATGTGGGCTAAGTAATGGATGCTTGCTTATTGCTTAGCTTATGTGATTTTGTGATCGTGACTGTTAAAACTGTCATCAGCATTCGCCTCAATGTGTCCTTTGTGATTTTAGATAACTTATCAGATATCAAATAGTTTATGCTAAGAAACATATTGCAGAGTTCGATACATTAGGTAGCCATCATAATATAAATACTAGGAATAAGCACAAGCCTACAATTCCAACTCTTAGGCTATTTCTCGGCAACTGTATACGCTTCTATAATAAGATCCCAACAGATATCCTAAGTTTACCAGAGGCCCGATTCAAAAAATGTGTAAGGCACACCCTGTGCCAAAAGGCCTATTACAGAATAGATGATTATCTAAATGACAAAGAAGTCTGGCACTAAACCAGTTCAGCGCACGATCACCACACTTACCAATGTGTTATTTTTTAAGTACCTACCTGCATTACAAAATGTATTATTTTTTAAGCACGAGATCCTTGGAGTTTCTTTACCATGCTTCTTCTCCAAGAACGATCAGAGCTAGTGAAGCTGGAGAAAAAAAAGTAGCTAGATAGGTACTTAGTATTAGATAGTAATAAGTATCTGATTTATATACATTTTTTACTGTAGATAATATTTTGACGTTCAATGTAAATAATTTATTTATAGCATATTAAATAAAAAATTTGAATCTGAATCTGAATCTGAATCTTATCAGGCCCGAACGCAGCAAAGTTGTCCTTTGGTGTATTTCTACTTAGTGCTTCACTGCAGTGTTTTGCTGTGTGCATGTTCCTAACTAGGTTAGGCGCTCCTTTGTTGGCTGGCATTAGGGCCCTTTACTGATCCCGCTTATCTTTTGTCATCGTTTTCTGCACAGCGTTTTCTTTCTTACTACTTCTATAGAATAACTTTATTAATTGAGCATATTTATGATCCGAACAGTGTCATTAAATATTTATTCAAATTAAGCAAAATCAAGTCAAGGTGTCCGATTGAAAAGATAATATTTACGCTCGTTCGCTGTTTGGCTTATAAATAAATGCAGCAGCAAAAAATCATGAATAACATTAACGTAGCGCATGGATTCAATCGAATCGATTTGGATATGCAAATAAAGGGAACGATATTTGTGCGATACGACTATCTACTAATGCTGAAAGAGTAGTTTTTATTCGATAATCACTTTTATGTCACGACCATTAAGAGCTGCATTATAACGTACGATATGCTTACCCGTACACTCGTAACGTCAACATAGGTAAGATATCCACGTAATCTTATTAGCAGTCCAGTTTTCAGGTCATGTCACATGCAATAGTTCAATACTTTAGTCGCGTTAAGCGTAGGTGTACCTATTCGTGATACTCGAGTACTATCATACAATAAATGGCTATCACGGCGCAGTTTGAATACAGCGGCTCAACGAAACAACACAATGATTTCATTCATAGCTTCGTTTCAAACACGCATACTGTCCTATTGTATGCCCGATCCAAGGACGCGATATAATTATGAGATGTACGGCAAAAACTGCATACAATCTGCGACAGACATGGCCACCTCATGGGAATCTTTATCACGCGCGGTGGAGCCGCCGTGGTACCATACCAGTATCGAGGTATTTTCGGTTCTCGCTAAATGTACCGATATGTTTTTGTCTCTGTCTGTAGGGAAGCCTAACGGTGGACAGCCTTGGCTTCATTTCGCACCAGATCCATTCACTTGGTCTGTTAATTAATGAATTAGCATGTGATGATGATGCTGCCAAAAGATTGATCAGACACGCCCGGGTAGGTTGTTCAATTGGTTTCTTGGCGGTGCCGTAGCAGTGACGATTCTAAATCAAGTCCATGATCGAATTGTAGATATGCGTGCGAAATGTTTAAATTAATGGAACATGTTAGGTACTAAGGGAAAACTCTCTTGGCGTGTTGCGGGGTCGGTAGGTATCGTGATTCGTGACGCATAATATGAACTGGATAGTACCGGATACTTCCCGCTTTCAATGTTTAGTAACGTCACGTGTTTCATGTTAAAGCCTCCGTTCTTGACATTTTCCCTCTTACGCATTGTCAACCATAAGGGTGCCGAACTGCCGAAGGAGTCACCAACTGTTTTAAATTGGAACAACATTTTGCCTTCAGCGCTTCGTATCCGGTCACAACTCTGACGTTACTGTAAAAGTCCTAATTTACCTGTGTAAGAAGTATTATTTAATCCTCTTGAAGGACTTGCAACTAAAATTTAAAAACAATCTCCCCCTACACAAACCGTTAAACAATAAACGATGAAGATGTATCGAGAGCTTTGTGCAAAAAACATGAATCAACTCTGCATACTCTTTGTCGTTCATTCACCGGGCCCCTTATTGATTTTACATAATTACTTATACATATTGGCGTGACCAGTTTTTTCATCTAACGTCTTCGGAACACGTTAATAAACCACTGTGGAATATGAGTGTTTTTTCTGTGACGCATTCAGTCAGTGGCAAACTGTAAAATATACACCGTGGAATTTTAGTGGTTTTAAAGCCGAAGGTATTTAGTTGCACTGGTGATTCTGAGCCAAATTCCAAAATTTTACTTCAAAACAAGCGAAAAAAAAAAACACTTCCTAATACAAACGGCTATCGCCAATCGACACCATTTTTATGGAGACGTGATTTTATTTTTTTCGCGTGTTTTGGAACGAAATTTTGTAATTTGGCTCAGAATCACCAGTGCATCAAAATGCCTTCGGCTTTAAAACCACTAAAATTTCACGGAGTATTATTATGCAAACGTATATTATATGCTTAATTAATAACTTTTACTTAATGCATACCTACATATGTAATTGCATGATGGTAGGTTTGGTATTGATCAATGAATACTACATGGTATTGTAGAATTCACTCATAATTTCGAAACGTAGTGGTATCTTCTGATGTGGCACTTAGAATATTTCTTATCGAGATAGCTATTTGTAAAAGCCAGTCAAAATGTTTATTTTTGTTCAGATCTTAATATTTAGAATTAGTCACACGGACCACACCTTTCTTAAAGGGGAAGGAAGCAGAATTCGTCATTGTTTGCTAATAGTTATACTGCTAACCATATGAATGACTAACAAAAGTTTTTATGAAGATTTATTTTAGTCCATCATTCGTGAGCTGCGCATTATTTTGTATCATCAAACATATTATGGAAATCAGGAACGAAAATATTTTTCCACAATGGTTTTCATTGACGGTTAAAATATTGAATTGGTACTGCAATGCAATCGTACGTACCATATTCAATCTGCATCTGCTTACTTTTTCGGGAATATGACCGTGGTATTAGAAGTTATCAACTTATCAAATCACCCATAGACTTCTAGGTTAAAGTGCGCTTTGACCCAGTGCTACGTCAAAGTCAGCTAAAGCTTCTGATTAATCGATTTCATCAAAGTGCACTTTGATTGGATGAAAATGTCAACCGAACAGTGCTCTGCTAATAAAAAAATCTAAAGTTGACTTTGACGACGCGCGCTCCTATTGTTAAGCGTGCGGTTTGGTTTACGTTTTGTTTGACGGAACAAGTCCATACGCACTCCTCAAGGACGCGAAGCAGGAAGTCATGGTTCATGATGTCGCAACTCGTAATAAAGCACTGCTTGAGAAGTTTTTTTCTACGGTGAGTGATGCCACTTGTGCCTCTGTTTACAGTATGTTGAACAACCATTATTGAAATAAAGAAAACAAATCGTAAATCTTCTATTAAATAACTAGTAAACAAAGATAATTAATAATATTGCGGCCTCAGCAGGCGGCTCTACATTTTTGGTGGTTTTTTGGCAGAAAAAGATTACAGGACTCATTTTTGTGACTCTAATCGGGATTTCGGGAGTGACAAGGTCCCTGTCTAATTCTAGAGTAGCCACGCTGTAACAAATAAAACTGGATTTTGACATTTAAACGTTGATTTATTAACTCTGCATACATAATTTACCTGTAGGTTATTAGTTATTTCGTAATGGTTGATCAGGACTAGATAGTGTAACTTAAATGTAATAGACAGAAGCGATTTACCTACTACATACATGGCAGTGAAAACACCATGTGTGACGTCATATCACATGCCATGAGACAATTTTTCAGTTGGGAAATTCTTGTAATCTATCTATACTTATAATAAAACTCTAAATTTTTGTCTCTGTCTGACTCTACCTGTCTCTCTCTGTCACACTGTCTGTCCCTATGTCTGTGTGTTACCTCATCACGCGAATACCGCTGAATAGTCTTCAGTCAAACAGTCGTACCGTGATAAGTCCTGTTTCCCGGCACAATCTAGGCTATATTATATCACGCTACGACTTTTGGGATAAATAATAAAAGTTGAAATAAAAAGCATTGTTGAGCGATACCAAGGACCATCCCATTTGCCATGGTAAAAAAAACAATATGACTGTTATTCGGAAAACCAATCTAAATTTTATACGAGATAAGGTTGTGTTTTGCATACATGCGATCGGCATGGCCTACTCGATTATTTCATTTTTCCAGTATTTGAAAAAACGAACTAAGCCAATACGATATAAGGTTGTGTTTTGCATAAATAAAAAAAGCCATGACCAACTGGATTTCCTACCAAAAGTATTGCAAGGAAGTGTTTGCATTTTTCGTCAGGTCCCTATAAGTAACCGTAGCTCAGGCGGTACTTCTTTGGCTTCGTGGTCGAAAGGTTCTGGGTTCGAACCTAGGCTTGGATTTTTTATTTTTTTATTTCGGTTAAGCGCATTTTTCTTTTTGTATTTTTTTGTTTTTTAGTTGTTAAGAAAAAACTTAGTTTTGTTACTTAGAATTCAAATATGTTAAAACTGTAATTTTTTGTGATGATTCTTTTTTCAGCAGGGTTTGAAATTATCAAGATAAATTGCCCTTTGATAATTATCCGATAATTATCAAACAGATATAAACCTAGCAATCCTTTTTTAACTGATATCGGATAGGGCTCAAAGTCAGCGTAGAGGTTGCATAAAAAAAAAACTTTGTTTTTTTTGTTTCGGCAACACACAGACAATACAAAACGAAAAGAAAACCCGACGATGCGGGGAATCCCCGCTATTGACGGTAAGGGGCGCGTTCACATAACAATATTGGCGCGTATAATTATCAACCTATCTTGATAATTATCACTTCGAACCCTGTTTTTCAGTCTGTGCGAGCTTTACTAAGCGCAATTAAAAAATATCTTTCGTGAAACCCTCCCAATTTCTTAAAGTATAGCATTTTTAGAACTAGAAACTAACCACATTTTAATTTAAAGTCTTCATTCGTTCGTGAAACTTTGTCTTCTTAGCTGAAACGCTAAATGCATTTTGCAACCCTAAATACTAATACTTACTTAAATCGGAGGTTTGCGATTTGTGGGGTACTAACATAGACATAATATTCTATAGGTATGGGTTCTCTATCTGCCGGTTTCTGATTTGAGAAATTCGCTAAGCAAGCACTTAAATATCGTTCTGCCTCTGCGGATTTCTCACAAAAGAACGTGACAGAACGATAGTTAAGGCCTATGTCGTCTCCAATGGTAGCAAACTTTGCACCGAGGGCGTGTGCCGTTAAAGTGACCCGCAAGGATACCCTCTAATGGCTTAGCATAATAATGGGTTAGACCTTATCCTATGGGCCATGGGCGTACTTATAACTCTATCTGTCCCACTCTACGTCGATCAAAAGGTGAAAAGCATATAAACTCCTTAACTTCTTAAGCCATTCTAATGCAAAGCTTTATCACGTCTAAACAATACATTTATAAAATCGCCGCGTACGTGGCAAAGTTCCTGCTTTATTAGAAAATTTATAAATATGTCGTATTGTTTAGATTAAGGATTTTAGGGCATAAAAAATGCCTAAAATAAAAAGAATTATTTATTTAACAAAAAGGTGTATCCTAGATTCCTAGCGTTTTACGTACTCTATTTATTGTTCTCTTTTGAGCCTTGCTGCCGCAAGTCATGAAGTAAAAATAGCCTTTCTTTTGAGTTTTCCTCCACAGTCGGATTAAAATTAAATGTCTTTGTGATTGTAGTAATTTTGCGTTCTAGACACTCTGAGACTACACCTAAAAAAAAACGGGTCAAGTGCGAGAAATATTCGCGAGGAGAGCATACAGCGATCCGCGATGTAGGACTGAAGAGCGCCATCTGTTGGCTTATATGATCATTTTCCTATATTATTTTATACACCGTGGACTTCTTATAGATTTTCCTATAATCTATAGGTAAATAACTATTATGTATTATAACATGTATTTTTTTCAAAATTTTACGTCAGTAGTTTCTTAAATAACTTCAAAACTGTTTATTTAAAAATGATTGAAAAAATATTTGAGATCCTCACAACGAGCCCTTTCAACTTACTTATGTGTCCCAATTTTAAACACGATCGGTTCAGTAGTTTCGGAGTAAATTGGCTGTGACCGATGGACAGGCAGAGGCACGAGTGATCCTGTAATGGTTCCGTTTTGCCTTTTGAGGTACGGAACCCTAAAAACGCATACGAAGTCGCGGGCACAGCTAGTGTGTGTAATATAGGTACAGATAATTATAGCAGAGACAACAAATCAATGACACGACAACCCGATTGATTAGCAGTACAGCGAACGGTCGAATATTGTTGAATTATTAATCGATGTGTGCGAGTCCTATTTACCTATTTATTGATATTATTTAACTTTACAATGGTTGGCCTTGACTTGATATTCCTTTTTATCGTGGCCGACATTGAAAACAGATGTTTCAAAAAGAAATAAATTTACTGTATTGAACAGTGAATTCCTAGCCTTATGTCGACATTCGATTTTATTCTTCATCATCAGTCGCGCAGATTGTAGGTATGTGATAATTGGCATTAAACTAGCAAATAGCATGATCACTTCCCCTAGTTATCCATAGAATGGATTATTTTAATTAGTTGGTCGTTTAGTCACCAACAAACATAAGTTAACTTGGGATTTTCCTTCACATGCCAATATAACTGATAAATGGGTCATACACATATTGAATTGAATTGAATTGAATAATTTATTTCGTGCATATAAACACATATAAAAAACTTAGGAACTAGATACACACATTATTGTTATTTAATTAATTAATTAGGTATTTATTATTATTGACTGTAATTACATTTTACTTACTTACGGTTGGTCTGTCCCACACAGAGGGATGCAATCTACATGCAATATACATGTTCAGATCAAATTATTTTGATAAATCATTACAAATTTTACCACTGATAATTTTCATTCCACTAGAAAATGTTTTAATGATATAGCTTTCAAATTTAAAGATATTTTTATATCTTTTTCAGATTAACTGTTTTCAGATTAACTGTATTTCGTATCAAAAAGTCTCTTCGGTGGACTGTTCAGATCCTTAGTGTATACGTTTGAAAGAGTCTAACTTTAAATTTCCAACGTATTATTGTGGTATATCGTTGATGATTATATTTTGTCAATAGATAGAAAATTGTATTTTGACATTATTTATATTATATTCCTTTTGTTTTTTTAAACTAGAGTATATAAACAACTGGTCCATATAAGTCCAATTATGTCCACCGAAAAGATTGTTTTTCTCTCATTTTTTCAGAGCATTTTCAGAGCCAGTGTATGACCCAAATAGCATTTTCAGAGCCAGTGTATGACCCAAATAGCACTAACTACTCGTATACTGTCAATCACAGGCGTCTTCCCTTTCTTCTCTTGTTTGTAGAATTACTCTTCTCATTTGCACATAACGTTGATATCCAATAGTCTCGTCTCTTCTAGTCCTCTAGTCTAGAATCATTCGTTCAACACAATCAGAACTAGTAACAATCCTCGGTACACCTCATCCCATGAAAACCGAACTGCATTTGTATGGTAGCTCGAAAACGGCGGAGTTCTCTATACCATCTTCTCAAGAGTTTATCCTATACCATCTTCTCAGCTTAGTCGGCCTAGCCCACAAAGACAATGTCAATACGTGCGGAGCCAACCAAGCTACAAGCCTACTTCATCTAAATATGTCCCAGGCACTTGCAGCATCCGAGTGGTCCCTTCATGTGAGTGAAGATGCCAGCTGTATAAATCATCTTATTAGTCTAGGATATCCTAGCGTATGGCCGACTGTACATGTAAAGACTTAGCAAGAAGAAAACAGCCTTGCGACACATGCCAACAAAATTCACGTATGTTTTTCTGATACAAAAAAAATGATTTTATGTTAATATAAATACTCAGTTTCATCATCATTCATATCTTTGTACCCTATTTCGATTACCTAGGGCGCCGAGAAAAAATACTGACCTGTAAAATAAATGAAAAATACTGAAACAGTTTGGCAATTCCTGGCCTAAGTTTTATTTTTATCCATTGCAGCAACGTCACCAGAACGACTCGCAGGTGAACCACCGGCGCGCGAAGACGCTGCGCAATGGCAAGCTGGTCGAAGAGAAGTGGGCCTCCGTGCAGGTCGGTGACGTCATCCGGCTGGAGAACGACCAGTTCGTCGCCGCAGACATACTGCTGCTGAGCACCTCGGAGCCCAATGGCCTGTGTTACATCGAGACGGCCGAGTTGGACGGGTGAGTTATAAGATCTCAGAGTTCCTAAACAATTCTAAGGACTTCACTTTTAATTGTAGACTAATTGTTATACAGTGCCTTCATTTTGGTTGATATAAATATTCGGTGGATACTAATACCTAGAAAAAGGGACGGGCCTAACATAGATCCTTGTGCAACTTTAAGGAGTTGCACAAGGATCTAGGTTAGGCCCGTTCCTTTTCCTTGTGTACAGCAATTCTAGGAGGTATGTTCTTTTCTAGGCTACACCTCAGCCACACTCTAGGAAGGGGGTAGTGGGTATTCCTTATAACTTCTCCTGGATCTTAGACCCCGTAAATCTAGAGGCCCAAAATATGTAGCCCAATTTGAAAGTAGTAAGCTATAGGTACCTTTATACAAGGTGTTACAAAAGATGCTAACTCTTTTTACAGGGTAATAGCACCCGGTGATAGGGATCACAACCTAAATATTTTTTTAGCTCTGTGACGTTCCGTTGATTTTTTAATTAATAAAATGTGAACGCTGTGGCGGGAGAAAAGTATTTTTTAAATATTATTTTCATTGATTTTGTCAATTTTTTAACTACTCAAAGCTATGCAAATGCACCTACACTTACAAACATATTTTAAAATTTGAGCTAATACCAAAAACAAAAAAGTTATGAATTTTTTTTAATTTTGAGGTTATAAAATAAAAATTGATTCTTTCAACTTTTTTTTACATAATTGACATCTTGTTGACCTGTAGGTTACACTCTGTAAAAAGAGTTAGGATGTTTTGTAACACGTTGTATAGTGGACACACATTATCACACCTTGACGATAGGTTCGTGTAGTGTTGGTGCTTTATAAATACAAAGGAAATATTCCATTTATTCTGGAAGACCGCACCTATGAACCGTAAAGTATTGAAGACATATACCTAGTAGGCTGGCTCAAGACTCCAGGAAATGAGATTCGTAGAGGAAGATTCCATGCCAGTTCTTTCTTAACTGCAAACCTGACCGCTAAAAATATTAAATCCTTGCGGTTGCCATGGTACTTGCACACTCGTTCGTAAGTCGTGAAAGCTGACGTAACCACTATGAATAAACCGTAAAGATTTGTTTACGGCAGCGAGCTAGGCTTTTTATTGCTTTCAGATTTTTAGAAACAGTAGAATTCATCCATCATCTTTTGATATAAAAGGATTATTTAGTTTGATCCAGTAGGTACTACGCTGGATCCAGCGTCAGTGCATTCCAGACGTAAGTACTAACAAAACATCAGCACCATTATAATTTTTATTTTAGTGTATTCTTTTGACACATTCTGTAAATGTCATTCGGCTAACTATTCCGGCATCAGTCTGGTTAAAAAGGTATAGCACCCCTTTTAACCTTTGGCCATGGGTATTGGTAAAGCCTGCTCTGAGACAGGCCAACTAAGCGGTATTGGCCGATCATGTCTAGAACCTCTTCATCCTCGCCTTCTATACTCTATTTTTACTCCTCTGACTAACCTTGCCTTGTTCCCAGGGAGACGAACCTAAAATGTCGGCAATGTCTGGTGGAGACGGCGCTGATGGGGCAGGACGACGCCCAGCTGGGCGCCTTTGATGGCGAAATCGTCTGCGAGACGCCCAACAATCTACTTAATAAGTTTGAAGGTAAGAGTCGTTTTCGTCTGACAAGACATTAGCACATAGGTCTTTTGTTGAATGACGTCAGTGGGACCTCCGCTCACACTAGATGGGCGTAGTGACCACTCAGACGCTGCAGTGCCCGGGAAATGTTAAGATAAAGTAGTCTTTCCTAGCGTCATACTATCCTTTTAGCTTAATCGACTTAAGTCTACTGGAGACCTAGACTATGAACTAGACAATAAATGTAATTATTAACAATTGCTCTATATGCTAGTATAAAGACAGGTCAATACGACTAAGCTAAGCTAAGCTTAGCTCGACTAAGCTGTCAGGATGGTATAGGTGCTGGGCAAGCCTACTCCATCTAAAACAATGTCCCAGGCACTGCAGCGCCGAGTGGTCTCTTCACCCATCTAGTGTGAGTGAAGGTGCCACTGGACGCTGTATAAATAATCTCATTACGTAGATGCAAAGGCCTTAGTTTTTTTTTAGTATAAAGAGAAGCTGCATCATACTACCAGTAGTGTAGACATAATAAGCTCTATAATTCCAGGATGTAGTTCCAAGTTCCAAGGTTTCATCAAAATCCACTAAGCCTCATGGAAACAAAACATACAGGCAAAGTTTTACTTTTAGTTGGCTATGTTTGTCCAAGAAAACACAAAGAAACTTCAACACAGCCGGCTTCTTAGTATTGAACTTCGTAAAGTTTAAAGATGCAAGCCGAAGTTGTTCTAATGTCACAACAGTACAGTGGAGCTACTTAACTCACTGTGTCAATGCTATAGGGGCTAAAGCAAGCCGGTGCGATGTGGGCACTATCGCACACATTGTGAATAAATAATAAGCAAACTTCGCCCGTGGCCGCGCGCCGCCGCCTTGTTGAGTTGGTACTTGCTACTTTTCTGTCTATTAAATTAGCTGTTTGCCCGCGGCTTCATCCACATATTCTGAGGCTAGCCCGATGGTTACATACATACAACTGTTGCCTAACAAGCGTGAGGTCCCCAGGTTCTATTCTTCTATGGCCGGGGTGCTATGTATGGCTGGGCCGGCCGAAATTTGTTTTTAAAACCCTATCATATCAGATCTGTCAGACGTTATTAGCAAGCGGTGATACCAACTCAGTGAATCCACTGTCTTACCGAAAATCTGATCAATTGTTGTGAAGTCTCAATTTTAATCTCAAACACCTATACATAAAGATTGCATGACAGTCAGATGTATGGATTCCGATGTTAGCCACTCCATAGATACAAAGAAGCGTTGCTTTATGATTGTAGTGTAGATTTCACGCCCAATTAACGTGGCCACTCGGTCGTTTGCACGGTGTCCGTTTTGCGAAATTCGCGACGTTCTGCCTTAGAGATTACTACATATTCAATTGCCTGCTTGGGTAACCAGGTATCTACTCAGCGCAGGTTACTTCAGGTCAGATTTGCAGGTTAATCCTCAGAATTGTGTGTTAGCGATAGTTTTCTATTGAAATATCAAGGAATTTTCTTTGTATACACGTATTACCTTTATAATATAGTTCTGCTGATGATACGGTTTGATTGCAGAGCGTATGTTAACATTTAATTATCCCATGTATAAAACGTCCTTAATACTGACTTATATCTAATATTTATTTCTTCGATATTAGAACAACCGTTTTAAAATTAGATGTAATTTCCCGGTATGGTAATATAATGGCAACAGTGTTTTCATTATGCGCAAAGATAATTTGGAAACGTTCCAAATGTTGTTCTACTGTTGCCAAGGAGGGGCGAAGATTTTTCTTATTAACTTCCATTTGTTTCCTTTGTGATCTTGTTCCCTAAAGAGCAAGGTATTTTATTTATTCAGACAACTGAATACCTACTGTTCACTGACTGCAAGTCTACTAATCTGAAACAAATGGTCAGAAATGTGAAGCTGGTAAATAAGATCTTAACTTCTAATACAGGGTGCACTCTAAGTCGATAGCGAAACTTTAAGTAGGCTGTCTACTGATCAATACAAACAACTTGTACTAGGTGGCGAAAAATATGGACCGAAAAAAATATCAGCTGCTTCATACATTTGGCGCAGTACTGAGTCGACCTTTTGTATGGAACAGCAGATATTTTTTTCGCTCAATTTTTTTAGCCACGTTGTGGAACTTGTTTGTATTGCTCAGTAGATAGCCTACTTAAAGTTCCGCTATCGACTTAGAGTGCACCCTGTATATACGCATAGTGTGATAGATACTTAGACGCTATCTTATAGACGGTAAACGGTTCTTAGTAACGTGATAAATGCTTGTTTAGAATAAGACTTGCATTACTTGAAAAATATCATTATTATGTACCTACGTATGTTACGGTGAATGTCCAATATTACAGTCAATGACCAATAATACCATATTTAAAGGCTTGGAAGCTAGCGTAGTACATTTTTTCTGGCGACTTTAATCATCTTTTGTTATGATACTGGCCTGGCGTCTTACTATACAAAATGGTACGCTACATGTAAATTTGTGTACCATTTTTCCTCCGTTACCATTAGAGCAAACTTCTCCTTTAGTTACTGATAGACTAAGGCCCGGTTTCTGAATTGAGAATTTTACTAAGTAAATACTTCACTATCGTTCTGTCGCGTTCTTTTGTGAGAAATCCGCAGAGGCAGAAAGATATTTAAGTACTTGCTTAGCGAATTTCTCAAATCAGAAACCGACAGTAAGGGCCGGTTTCTGAATTGAGAAATTCACTAAGTTAATACTTAAAAGTATCGTTCCGTCACGTTCATTTATGTGACACCTGCAGAGTCAGAACGATACTTAAGTATTTGATTTGTTAAATTCTCAATTCAGAAATCGGAGGTAAGGGCTCTGTCAATTTAGATACAATGGAAAACGGAACCATTTCCTGACTGAAATTTTGAATTTGTCAGACAATCGCCCAAAGTATTTTGACCCTTACTCCTAGCTAGAGGTGTGTAGTTCGCGAATGAATGCTTCGATTGAATGCATTCGTTATATGAAACCATTCATTCATTAATTCACTACCAATCTTTACATATCACATTCACTCTAGTTCAAGAAACATTCTTAAATCTACCACACTAAGAACCAAAATTCTGTAAATCTTTATATATCACATTCATTCTAGTCCACTTAGTTCATTCTTCAAGAAACATTCTTAAATCTACCACACTAAGGACCAAAATTCTGTAACTGATGTGTCTCGCCTTTGTCACCTTTGTCATTCGCGGACTACCGTGAGTCAAAAGATACGTGAACGAACTACTGAGCTATGAACTATGAATGAGCTGGGAACTATGAATGAACTGTGAGAATGAACTGTGAATGAACTATGAATGAGCTGTGAACTATGAATGAACTGTGAACTAAAAGAGTGATCTAGTTCAGTGAAGGAAATGAACTATATCATTCTTTTCTTTTCACTGAAGCGTTTCGCGCACCTCTACTCCTAGCCTCACAACGTCCATTCGTCTTCCGCAGGCACGCTGAGCTGGCGCGAGCAACACTACTCGCTGGACAACGACAAGGTGCTGTTGCGCGGCTGCGTGCTGCGCAACACGTCATGGTGCTACGGCGTGGTGGTGTTCGCCGGGAAGGACACCAAGCTGATGCAGAACAGCGGCAAGACCAAGTTCAAGCGCACCAGCATAGATAGGCTACTTAACTTTCTTATTATAGGGGTAAGTGTGAAAAATTCCAGATAATAATGCCCGTTTTCACCAACCACCCCTAACTTTAAAAGACCTTTTAACGAAAGTTATCTGGACTTCTCCAAGTCTAGGGGTAATGGATGAATGACCATACATACTCAACTCATAAAGCTTGTGAGTGGAATTCGTATGGTCCTTCATCCATGACCCCTAGACTTGCAGAAGTCCAGATATTTTTTGTTAAAAAGTCTTTTGAAATTAGAGGTGGTTGGTGAAAACAGGCATAAGGGTGGTATTCTAGAACGCTACTTAAACTCAGTTCAAACTAGAACGCTACTTAAACTCTGTTTAAACTCAGTTCAAACTAGAAGGCTCCTTGAACTCTGTTTAAACTCAGTTTAAGTAGAGTTTAGTAGTGTCGACTGTCGGTAAAACAGTGCATGTTTTGATTTTAATATCCCTCCCTTAATATCAAAACATGCACTGTTTTATCGACAGTCTGAACTCTGTTTAAACTGAGTTTAAGTAGCGTTCTAGAATACCACCCTAAGTCTTCCAGACATAGCATAAGGGCCTGTGTCGAACAAAAAGTTGTATCCTAGAGTGTCCCTGACTGTACTTTCCGTGGGACACGCTTTCCGGCACCAATGAGGGCGTTATTTGGCGATTTGAGAGCAGCGGGATCGCCGCGAATAGCACCCTGGGTGCCAAATTGTAGACTCTCGTACACTTTTGTTTGCTGCGCCTTCTGCATATCAAGGCGAAACAGCAGTGTTTTATCGTTGGAATCTCTTCTGTTATTGACTTGACTGTCCTAATTCGGAACCCAAAGTTTTTTGTTCGAAAGTCCGTTACTAATAAAATAAATAATTCCGCAATTCGGAACGCAAAGTTTTTTGTTCGAAAGTCCGTTATTGGCTTATTCTTATCTTTTGACAATATTGAGAAACTAATTTAAATATTTTTTATTTTGGACCAGTAGTTTTGTTTTTATGGGCTAAAATGTTTTGTTCCTATGACCGCCAACAGTATGCAGACCGTTGCATGACGTCATAAAACCGTATCTTTGAAACGTTGTAAAATCCAATCTACTGAACCAATATAAAAAATATTGAAATTAGTTTCTCAATATTGTCTAAAGATAAGAATAAGCCAATAACGGACTTTCGAACAAAAAACTGCGTTCCGAATTGCGGATCGCACGCCGCAAGCGCGTCGCGCACTGACTGCGAAAATGTTGCGAGTTCGCGACGTATTTGCTGCGCTCTAGCTTCGATTGACGCTACTTCCTTGGAAAAACCTATCCCAAAATCTCTTACCTTCTCTCCCTCCAACAGATAGTATTCTTCCTGCTGTCGATGTGCGTATTATGCACGGTGGAATTTTACGTGTAGGATTGCCCGGTAGGGCTGTACTTCCAGGCATACCTACCGTAGTACAACTACAACCTTTGCCAATGATGGATTAAGGCGAAAATATGAACTCTTATCCTCAGGTAAAGCTATCATACATAGGCCCGTTAGAACGGGTAAAGCAGCAACACAAGTTTGGCTTATTTTAATACTCCAACAGCCAACAGCACCAACCTGTAAATTATCTTTGCCCAACAGAAAGTATTTTTCGAAAAATTCACCTCTTTCGCAACACCATATTGACTTAGAAAGTATTATTTCTGCTGTCGTTGTGCGTATTATGAAAGAAAGAAAGAAATAAAGAAAAAAGGTTTATTGCAATACTCATACGTATTATGTACGGTGGCATTTGACATATTGGATGTGCCAATGGGGCGATCGTCCTGGCGTACTTATTGTATTTATGTTAAACTCTAAATTAAAAAACGGTTCACGGAATGACAGTTGCTACTCTCAGATAAAGTTTTTGTTTGAGAAAGCGTGGCTTTATCTGACAGTAGCAAGTGTCATTCCGTGGCCTCGGTTTTTAATGCGTCAACCAGGGTTAGCCAGTTAACTCTGAGTTAACGTATGGAAATGTCAAATTAACTCGAGTTAGTTGGGTAACCATGACTGACGCAAGTCCGCCTTAGGGTTTAGTATACCCTTTCTCACACATCTTGATTATTTCTGCTCAACAGATAGTATTCTTCCTGCTGTCGATGTGCGTATTCTGCACTGTGGCGTGCGGCGTGTGGGAGTGGCTGGTGGGGCGGTACTTCCAGGCGTACCTTCCCTGGGACACGCTGGTGCCGAGTGAACCATCCTCGGGCTCGGTCGTCATCGCCTTCCTCGTGTTCTTCTCGTACGCCATTGTGATGAACACCGTCGTGCCGATATCGCTCTACGTGTCCGTCGAAGTGAGTTTGAAAGTATACAATTCGGAAGGCAAAGTTTTTTGTTCGAAAGTCCGTTATTGGCTTAATCTTATCTTTAGACAATATTGAGAAACTAATTTCAATATTTTTTATTTTGGTTCAGTAGTTTGGATTTTACAACGTTTCAAAGATACGGTTTTATGACGTCACGCGACGGTCTGCATACTGTTGGCGGTCATAGGAACAAAACATTTTAGCGCATAAAAACAAAACTACTGGACCAAAATAAAAAATATTGAAATTAGTTTCTCAATATTGTCTAAAGATAAGATTAAGCCAATAACGGACTTTCGAACAAAAAACTTTGCCTTCCGAATTATACAGAGGTGGCTCTTGCTTTCATTCAGTGACTGCGCTAGTTACTTCTTGCGCCGAAATACAACATTTGGTGCCCGGGACGCGGGTGACCATGTAAGAGTAAGATGTAGCCTGTACAATTGTACATGTCCCACTAGCTGGGCAAAGGCCTTCTCTCAGAGAGAGAGAGAGAGAGAGAGAGCTTAATCACCACGCGTGCTCAATGCGGGTTGGCGATTTTTGCGTTGAGGGTTGCCTCAACGCTCAGGTTTCCTCGCGATGTTTTCCTTCACAGTCAGCGTGATCTGGTGACCATGATTTAATGAAAATCAATATCGGCGCTAACGATAAAAAGTTTTTATTTGAAGATAATACTCTCTTTCATTGTCCGGTTTTCAATATTTTTTCAAATTATTTTAGAAAGGAAATAACCGCAATTTGATAAAATATGTTTTATGTGTCGAGGAATACCAATAAAAGTATATGTGTGTCAAACCGTTCGCTGGTTTCAAATCTGTCAAGTATCAAGGCAAAATTGTGAATGAAAATGCTTGCTTCAAAGGATATAAATGTAGTTTTCTAGCTAGAGGATAATTAAAGTTGTTTTCCAGGTATTTTGTTGGCATTTAGGCATTTCGTTTAGACATGATATTTTTTCACGTTTACTAAAGGAATCTCGCCTTTCCGTTTCAGGTAATAAGATTCGCCCAGAGTTTCCTCATAAACTGGGACGAGAAGATGTACTATGAAAAGACTGGCACCGCCGCAAAGGCGCGCACCACTACGCTTAATGAGGAGCTCGGTGAGTGACAAACGAAACTAGACCTAGAACCTATAGCAACTGAAGTCGTTATAGCTTGGCAATTAATTGAGGCGTCACTGTATGACTGGGCAATAGATAGCCATAAAGAATGCTATAAACCTAAATGGTATAACATTTTTATTAGCAAGGTGCCTCCAAGAATGATATCGATTGAAGTGGTTGCATCTTGAATGTTTAATGCACACCTTATCGACCTTATCGTAAATTATTATTTGTACTCTATTACTTCACGTGATTTTTTAGGAATGCTTCGATACATTATTTTTAGATAAGACTAAGAAATAAAAAAGGTTTATAACCAAAAAGTTTTACAAAAATTTTAACCTTATGAACTAAAACACAATTAAATATAAATTTTTGGCAATATTGTCGCGTACCTGTCTTAGCAGCTATGGCTGGTCATAGCCGGAAAGTTCTGATTACAGTAATATGTAAATTGATCCATCCATTTTTTTGCAATGAAGCCGGGGGTTTATAACCTACTTCGCTAGCTTGCTCAATACGGCACGGTGGTTCAAGTCCTTTCTCAATCAAAACACATTCACACCACCATGTGACAATAGACTACACTTGAGTGTCCGTGAATGTCTATATCTTTCTACGTTTCCCACGCACAAATGAGTGCTATAGGCCCGGTTTCTGAATTGAGAATTTTGCTAAGCAAATACTTAAGTATCGTTCTGTCACGCTCTTTAGAGAGAAATCTGCAGAGACAGGACGATACTTACGTATTTGCTTAGTGAATTTCTCAGTTCAGAAACCGGGCCATAGAAACGAAAAAAACAAAACAATTTATTATATAGATACCATTATAATCCGTGCGGGATCAGAATGGGATAATACCTTTTGTAACTGAGAAGCTCGCGGTCCTGTAGCGTCAGCATTTCGGCAGACTCTAGTTGTCTATGGCAAACTCGCGTCAAAACTTGCTTGTGTTTTCTGTGCGCATGGGTGTCTGCTCGAGTTTTATCACGTTTTATTCAATTAATGCAATAACATTGAATCCTTTTAGATTACAAACATTAAACATTTTTGTGTATTTCCAATTTCATAACCCTATGATAGAACGTAGAACAACTTTTTTTTTTTACTGACGCTACTCGAGAACTGTCATTTTCGATTCAGTTCCAAAAGGTATTATCCCATTCTGATTCCGCACGGATTATACAAAATATGTAACCCTTTCACCGTCCCCCCAGGTCAGATCCAGTACATATTCTCTGACAAGACGGGCACTCTCACGCAGAACATAATGACGTTCAACAAGTGCTCGATCTCCGGCATCTGTTACGGGGACGTTGTCGACGAGAGCACCGGCGAGGCCATAGATCTCAACGAGGTATTTATCTCGGCCGCCATCTTGGATTTGTGACATTGTCTATGGTGTTTCTTTATAATATGCTGATTTCATCTACTCTGTTTTGTGGGATTGTTTTATTTTCTGTGGTTGATGTAAACGTTATGGTTGTTAATGGGGCCGCCATCTTGGATTACGGCAAATTATTATGTGATCTTTTCTGAACTTATATTTATGTTGCCTTATTCGAGATAAAACGGACAAAATGAACACTGCCCACAAAACAGATGTTGACGTTTTATTAAATTCTAAATGCCTGTTGTTAAAGTTTGAATTCGTTTGAACTGACAATAAGTAATACGTAGTCGAATAGCGATTTAGTTTACCCTCATTATAAATGGGCCCTTAAATTACCTCCAATCAGTTATCTGATTGCTTGGTTAAAAACATATAGATTTTTCTAGTCTTTTAAATGACTATTTAGGAAGGTTGCATTTTGTTATCTAAAAAGCCACAAAGGCTTTAGGCCTAGAGACATCGCAGGGCATTTTGCATGAAGTTTTTCATTGAGACTGAGGTTTTATGACCACGAGTTCATCGCTATGTTTTGTCCATGTTTGATTGACACGTCACGTCTCATAATGTTTGTTTGTGTATTTTACATTTTTATTTTGTTGTTTTGTGCATGAATAATAGTCACCATTAGAGCCCCAATACCTTGGAACACAAAGCCAAGATAACTGTTTTTGGTGGTTAACTTCACTGATCAGATAATACGTGAACGCCAACTTAATATCGTACAGCTCATGCTTCTCAAAACTAAGGTCACTTTCTGACTCTATCCTGATTGGTCGACTTAGCTATTATAAAACTAACGTCTTGGCTAATAATTGTCACCGAGTGTCGGCCACATGATACCAGTTCATGTTATTCATGCACCACTCGATACATTGTTCTCTAAATTAGTTCCGACACGAACACCAGTCTACCACCCACCAACACTGAGCACATTAGATTTATCAATGTTTTTTTGCATGTATAGCAGAGTCAAGAATTAGAATCGAAGATCTTAGATCTTTATGTTTTGTTTGCAATCACATTTTACAACAACACTATTATCGCTGTACACCTACAGCAGTTTCTTATAAGTTTTCAAGTGAGTTTTTCCCTAGTCAAGCGTAGAATGTTGCGTCGAGAACCAGTAAATGGTTTAGCACTTGAAAGTAATTGGAAGTGATTATGAGTTCTACGTATCTCCGGCTATAATAACACAAGTTACTTGATGTTATGTATGAGAAAACCAGGACCAGAATTTAAACGATTACGTTGAACGAGGTGACTCTATGCCACTTCGCTCGCTGTTTATGATGAAGCATTAGAAGGACTTCAAAATAACTAAAATCTTATAAGGAATCAGTTTCTGTTACAAAAATTACGAAACAAGTATAGAAATAGAATTTTGCCATTTGCCGGTCCGACAAAAATTACCGCTAAAAATAATTCTTGAGATCGTCTCGCTTGCCATGGGCTTACGCCTTAATCGTGGTATAACATTATTTATTTATTCTCAACGCAACAATCTACCTAGTGCAATAGAATAGTGCATCTATAGATAGGTCTAAAAACGTAACATTCCATGATAATATTGCCAAGGGCGGGACCTCATTTTGGCCAGCAATATTGCCATCCTTCACATTAGTGACAAAATACATTATCGTAAAAAAACGGAACTCTTACCACTAGTACGATTGACTTATACGATTTATGGATAACCCCAATATTTTAAATTTACGTTTTTTCCGACAATTCTAGGTTCAGTTTTCGACAGTACGATGCAAAAATTTTGTTTTAAAACTTTCTTTTCTGCAATAAAGACGTTTGGTGCTCGTGGAAAGATCCCGCAATTTTACGATAACCGTGTCTTCTGAAAGATAGGCAACATTAAACCGGGGGTGGTAGGCGAAGCGTGCGTGTGTGCGGGACGGCCCTTGTAAGTGTGTGCGTGGCGGCAGCGGGCGCGGACGCCGCGGACGGAGGCGGCGGCACGGTCGCGCGACACCCGCGACACCCGCGACTCGCGGATCGGCCAGTCGCGGGCGCGACTGCTGGATGCGGAGGCGGACGCGGGTCGCAGCACACCCGGCCCGCGCGCCGCACGGAACTCCAACTCTACAAACACCGACAGAAATGTACGCAGCGCGGATTGGAGCGCGTGCTCTGGTCTTGCCCAAAACTGCCTCAGATTTTCGGTATTCGTCGTCGTCTCTTCCCGTATTTTGGGGTTGATGATAAGTCTGCTAAGGTGCAATGATTATGTTAGCGGGGTATCTGTTGACGGTTCCCACACATAACACACCTAATTAGTTTGCTAAAAAGGCTGTGCCATGTACGTTAGAGTACCGCACTAATTGTAAATTCTGGTGTTGCTTCATTTGTGATCGCAAGTTCGTGAAGGCAAGTTTTGGGCAAAACCAAAGCATTATACATTCCCCGTGGTGGCTACACTGAATGATAGAAAAAACCTAACACCCCTATGATTCAGTAAATTTGTACTTTAAAGTGATCCTAGTAGGAAAGTTTTGGGGTAGTTTTGATTTTTTCATCCCATATGTGTTTTGGGGTCCTAAATCTAAATCTGAGGTTTGCGGACAAAATTTCGTGACGCAACATTAAAAAAAACAGAAAAAACAGGTTTTGTTTTTGCTTTTTTCCGGTTTTTTGCTTAAAACTCGAAAACTATTAACTTTTGGTAAATGGTCTGTTTACAGAAATTAAAGTACTTGAAATTCTCAACAAATAGCAGTATTTAGTTTTTTTTTTCAGACGAATCGTTCGGTTTCTAGTGCGAGTTGAAAATTGTAAATTTTTAGCAGTTTATGCAAAACCCACTTTTTACATTTCATTATTTATTTTTTATGGATGCTGCCATTTGATAAATGTCACCTGATTTTCCACACAAGTAATTAAAAAGAAAAAAGGCAAAAATTATGCAAATTCAGTAGGTATCAAAAAAAGGTAGAACTCGTAACAAAATAAAACTTAAAATCTCGTTACTATGATCATAATTATATTATTATGATTATAAATTATAATATGCAAAATTTATATGAGCCACTGTCTTTTGGAAGGGCCTGGCTGAGGTTCTTCGATAACGATGAGTCCTGGTTCTGCTTGTTCTGGAAAATAAAAGTTGAAGTTAAGTCATTTAACATTTATCAAGAAGAGATGAAAATGGCAAAATAGATTGTGAGATTAAACATACTTTCCGCATCGTACTGAGGTTCTTCGATGGCATCGGGTCCTGGCTTAGGGTCTGATTGCTCCATCGTCAGCGTCGGGAGTCGTTCTCCTGGAAAATAAAAAGAGGTGAGACACATATCATATGTCAAGGAGAGATGAATTACTACAAAATAACTTGTGAGTTCCAACATACCTCTCTCTCTTTCTTCAGTTTCTTCTACGTCTATGTCAGAGCTGTCTTCTGTACGGGCAGCATGGTAAGCCCGAGATAGGCCCTTCTCTATGCAAAACTGTCAACTTGTCGTTCGGGCTCGAGTTGGCTCTACGCCAACATGGCGATGGAGACCAAAATACAGCATTTTTATTTAAATGGAAATAACTACTTTTTGCTTGACATAACCCTAATCTATTACCATGTCGAATCTCGCCTGCCATTCTCGCACAATAGACATGAAAAGTCTGTCACTCGAGTTCGAGAGAGTGTCAAAACAACCATGCTAAGCATACTGGGGGCTCAACATTGTTACACAGTCCTTCGCATGATGTGCATATTGGGGAACAATGGAGTCCCGCCTGCTCTGACATAGACGTAGAAGAAACTGAAGAAAGAGAGAGAGGTATGTTGGATCTCACAAGTTATTTTGAAGTAATTCATCTCTCCTTGATATATGATATGTTTCTCACCTCTTTTTATTTTCCAGGAGAACGACTCCCGACGCTAACGATGGAGTAATCAGACCCTGAGCCAGGACCCGATGCCATCGAAGAACCTTAGTACGATGCGGAAGGTATGTTTAATCTCACAATCTATTTTGCAATTTTCATCTCTTCTTGATAAATGGCTTAACTTTAAACTTTTATTTTCCAGAACAAGCAGAACCAGGACTCATCGTTATCGAAGAACCTCAGCCAGGGCCTTCCAAAAGACAGCGGCTCATATAAATTTTGCATATTATAATTTATAATCATAATAATATATGATCATAGTAACGAGATTTTAAGTTTTATTTTGTTACGAGTTCTACCTTTTTTTGATACCTACTGAATTTGCATAATTTTTGCCTTTTTTCTTTTTAATTACTTGTGTGGAAAACCAGGTGACATTTATCAAATGACAGCATCCATAAACATTAAATAATGAAATGTAAAAAGTGGGTTTTGCATAAACTGCTAAAAATTTACAATTTTCAACTCGCACTAGAAACCGAACGATTCGTCTGAAAAAAATACTAAATACTGCTATTTGTAGAGAATTTCAAGTACTTTAATTTCTGTAAACAGACCATTTACCAAAAGTTAATAGTTTAATGCCCGTTTTCACCAACGACCCCTAATTTTAAAAGGCCTTTTAACGAAAGTTATTTGCACCTCTGCAAGTCTATGGGGCATGGATGAAGGATCATACACACTCAACTCATAACGCTTGTGAGTGGAATTCGTATGGTCCTTCATCCATGACCCCTAGACTTGCAGAGGCGCAGATCATTTTCGTTAAAAGGACTTTTAAAATTAGGGGTGGTTGGTGAAAACGGGCATTAGAGTTTTAAGCTAAAAATCGGAAAAAAGCAAAAACAAAACCTGTTTTTTCTGTTTTTTTTAATGTTGCGTCACGAAATTTTGTCCGCAAACCTCAGATTCGGATTTAGCACCCCAAAACACATATGGAATGAAAAAATCAGAACTACCCCAAAACTTTCCCAGCAAAAATACAATTTAACTGAACTACTACTCCTTTAGGTATCGGTTGCTCGCCCTCTCTCTATCTTCTATCTAGCTCTGTTCATGACCTTAGCCTATGTGGATTGAGTTATCGGAAACCTTTTTCAACTTACTTGGGCAGCGAATTTAACTAAAATCGCCCCTTGTGCATTGTGATAAAGGTCCTAATACATAAAACCATTTGTTTTACGTAGTCTCTCGAGGGACTGTTTTTATTTAGCAATTTCTTTTTGAACCGAAAGTTTATTCTTGACGTACCGTCCACATAGGTCAAAGGGTAAAGCGGGTCGTGGAATCACTATTACTATACGGCTAAGGGTTCTTATTGCATGATAACCTTTGCTTCTTAGATCCAGTCGGATTACGAAGCTTTGAAAATAGCTCGCGATTGACTGGACCATTACCGAACAGAGTTAAGCTAATGGGTTTTGTATCGGGTTTAATGAACACATAATATACAGATGGGTACCGAAAGTTCATCAAATAATTATTCTACGTCAGTAAAATCAACAGTGATTGCGTCATTTATATTACTTTATGCTTAGTTTTGAGACACCTTTAAAGTACTGCAAGGTATCCCAAAAGTAATTTCCTCTATCACCATGTTTCGTTTGACACCGTATCCGAGATATTTAGGTGCTTAATGGTATTCTGTGGTACCTACGTACTTTAGTTTGAAAATGAGTGACCTAATGTAGAGTGCTAAATTGTGTAAATTGGTTATTTAATACTGGGCTACATTTTACTACTGAAACTGAAGTTTATTGTACAGTATAGTAGCGTATTGTATACAAGTTGATAGAACTTCCCCGCTTGAAATTTCCCTTGCACACGAGGTCTTATACAGTCCAGCCGATAATATAAAAACAATATTTTACTTGAATGGCTTCATACATTGATAAATCGAGTCATCAGACAATATTGTGACTAAGACACTTGTATACAATATCAGGAGTGTAGCGCAATAAACGTGGTCAAATGTCGTTAAAGTATAATCTTGGAGATCCTTTGATGTCCATCATGTATTATGGGACATTAAAATTGCCATTTCCTACGACGAGCCGTATTTATTATTTACATGAACCTTCATTTGACCTTCATAAAATAAAAAATATTGTATGGAAGTCAGTAGTACGATCGTCGCTTCTAAATTACAGTAAAGTTATAATATTATAAGCAAAATGAAAAGGAGTTGCATATTTGCCACCTTGCCGAGGCCTTTATTTATTATTTAAAACGTTTCTATCGAAGGTAAAATGTGAAGTCATTATCGGTTCTGACTGTTCCTCACTTATAGTAATAGATAATATGTTATTGAGGGCTAACAATCACTAGGGAGCGCTATATTATTATGTAATTTTCGCTACGTCTTTATAATTTTATAGATTCCTTACGTATCATATTGATTTATCTACACTCTATCTAGTAGCCAACAAGTTTAACCTTCTACCTACTTACACTTACGGATAGTTAACATCCTAACATAACGCACATAACCTGTTTAGTAAGTAACAAAAGTAGATATGCGTGTGTTTGTGTTTTGTTGTTTGTGTGTCTTGCATGTAAGCTTTGCATCGTGGGCTGTCTATATCCCGCTTCTATTAATAATACGACGCTCATGTAAATCAATATTATTGAAATGGAAAAATAATATAACAAACAGGGCACTAGTATTCTTCATCTATACAAATTTCATGTCTTTCTAAATTGCCTGCCTGGTATAAATAATTATGGGACTTATAATATTGGCTGTTTTAAAATCGTTGAGCCATCGAGAAAAATTAAACAGACCTCTTGAAAATTGACACTGGCACATTTTAAAATACTCTTCCAACTGTCAGCAAAACAAAAGAAGTTCAATCTCGATGGCTTGGCGCTGAAGTAATGAGGCGTTTTCACACTAAATTTTTAAAAGCCATCAATAGATGACGCTGATCCTGATTTTCTTAAAAGAAGAAAAATATGCGCCTCTCAATGTTAAGTACTTACAATACATATCACCGCGAAAAACTAACTAGATAGACGGAATAATTTATCTTCCTTTGCGAGTAGGATGGGCGCCATCTATCGAGGCCTTTAAAGATAAAGATTTTACTGTCAAAGAAAACGCCTCATTCAAAAACCTAATTACTCATCCGCACCCTAATTACCTAGCAGAGCATGGAGCCGCTGGACTTCTCGTTCAATCCGGAATACGAGCCGGAGTTCAAGTTCTTCGACGGCTCGCTGCTGGACGCGGTGCAGCGCGGCGACGCGGGCGTTCACGAGTTCTTTCGGCTGCTGGCGCTCTGCCACACGGTCATGCCTGACCAGAAGAACGGGCGGCTGGAGTATCAGGTAACTAACTATACGCTTTTCTTAGGCCGGCCACATACAGACGGATTTTTTCCGTACCTAACGGAAAAAACTTATGGGGATTCCGAACGCAACAACTGCATACAAATCTATGAAATTTCCGGACGGAAAAAACCCGTATGTATGTGTAGGTCCATAATAATAATAATGATGTTAGATAAATAGTAGGTAAATTCACGCACTTGGTTTCGGCCCGTGCCACCCTGTACCTCTTTAAAAGGAGTGAAAAATTACATAAAAACGAAAATAATAATAATAAATTTATTTCCAAAAAAGATTACACGTATTACCTATAACTAGGAACAATAATTTTATCAATAGGCTCGTAAGGAATATCTGCTGCTGAACTAGGTGTGAACCTGTGTTTCAGCATACAGCGCCCCCTCCGAGGGGCTTAACATGGGTACATAAAATATAGACTTGTATGCAGTCACGGAATCCCAATTCGTTCTTTTTTTCGTCCGGAATTCCGTCTGTATGTGACCGGTCTTATTCTCAACTTAGTTCTCCTTCGGTTGATGTCAGAGCGGTCGTGGTGCTCACTTGGCCTTTCGTCTCGGTCAGACATTGCTCGGGTACATACAGTGCCCTGCCTACATTGGATTTAATTTTGTTAGTCCACTACTTTTCACTTTTATATATTTCTACCCTAATTGTTTGGATCAATGTTCAAGCTATAAGTAGAGGTGCTGCGATACCTTGCATTTAGACAGAAAATAAAATCTCTGTAGTGCTGTAATCTTGTTGTTGTACAACTACTTACCTTATTTTCTTTTTGTTTTCAGGCGCAATCGCCGGATGAATCGGCGTTAGTGTCTGCAGCCAGAAATTTTGGGTTCGTTTTCAGAGAACGATCCCCTAGCACTATAACAATAGAGGTTATGGGAAATAAAGAGGTAAGCGACACATAATAATATACTACAGTGTAGGTACTTGCCTACAAAAAAGATAACGTTCATTGATAAAAACCTTTTATAAATTGTAATTAGTTGGTTGTGTTATTTGAGATTTACCACAGTTTATAAAGTGTGTATTTTTTGTTTCAGGTGTACGACTTGTTGTGTATATTAGATTTTAATAATGTTAGGAAAAGAATGTCCGTGATATTGAGAAAGAAGGATTGTGGTGAAATTAGGTTATATACAAAAGGTGCTGATAATGTAATATACGACAGGTTAAAATCAACCCAACATGAAGTCAAATCGAAAACGCAGGAGCATTTAAATGTAAGTACCGTTTCAAACCGTTTTTCGTAACATCAATCTATATACAGCATTTCAAATTGCAGATTACATACTTTGGCGCTAGAAAAAACACTAAAAATGTTTTCAAACATTTTCAAAATGGCTACTCAGTCCGACATCTTGTTATTTTTTTCGTCTTGCTATTTACCGGAATAGAGTTAATTCTAGCCCCAAGAGACTAAACGCGCGTCGATGGCGCGTGTATCAAACGTCCCTATACCCTAAGGTCCACTTGCGTCAACCCGGGTTAGCCAGTTAACTCTGAGTTAACGTCAATAATTGTATGGAAATGTCAAATTAACCCAGAGTTAGTTGGCTAAGGCCCGTAAGATCAATCACAGTTTCAACTAAAAAGGATAGTTTAAATCCTATCGGTCGATTAATTTTCATACAAAATGCGGTGGTGGTGGGTAGAACAGTGGACTCTGAAGTGAAAGGTCCTAGGTTCGATTACCGATGCGGGCATGCATCTATTTCTTTGTTTAATTTCAAAGTTACGTACATTTGTGAATTTGTAGTAGCAATAGCACTCGCTGACGGTGAAGGAAAAACATCGTGAGGAAACCTGAGTATACCCTCAACGCAAAAATCGCCAACCCGCATTGAGCACGCGTGGTGATTATGCTCGAACTCTCTCTCTGAGAGAAGGCCTTTGCCCAGCTAGTGGGACATGTACAATTGTACAGGCTACATCTTCCTTACTTTTACAAAATGCGAGGTTTAATCTAAGGTCTGAGTTTAAACTGTGATTGATCTTACGGCACTAACCCTGACTGACGCAAGTCCGCCTAACTCGTCCATTCGCCCACAGAAATTCGCGGGCGAAGGCCTACGGACGCTGGCGCTCGCGTGGCGACCGCTCGACGAGCGTTACTTCAACGAGTGGAAGCGGCGGCACCAGGCGGCCGCGCTCGCCTTGCACGACAGAGACGAACAGCTCGACGCTATCTACGAGGAGATAGAGACAGAGCTATTACTAGTCGGTGAGTCACCATACACGTTTATCAACGAGTGGAAGCGACGGCACCAGGCGGCCGCGCTCGCCTTGCACGACAGAGACGAACAGCTCGACGCTATCTACGAGGAGATAGAGACGGAGCTATTACTAGTCGGTGAGTCACCATACACGTTTATCAACGAGTGGAAGCGACGGCACCAGGCGGCCGCGCTCGCCTTGCACGACAGAGACGAACAGCTCGACGCTATCTACGAGGAGATAGAGACAGAGCTATTACTAGTCGGTGAGTCACCATAGGCTTTTCGTTCGCTAAATAACCCGATTTCAGAGCGGCACAATCGTCTTCATAGTTAGCGCTGTTCGTACATCTTGGCTGCACCTGGAATCTAGGTCCGGGCCTGCATTGCTTCACCAAAACTGATCTCAATCAAGACTCGACCCACTTTTCAAGATTTACCTAAGGTACAGTCGGCCACACGCTAGGATACTCCTTTTTGTTCGATTGGCGCCCTTATGCCGCGCGCGGTAAGAGCTGCCATGGGGTATCTGTGACTGTGGCCGACCGTACCTAAGTAAAATGAGGACTTTAATTGGATAAATGCAATGCAATACTAGAAAACTTCATGCCTACTGCTCCCCTTCTCATTCGCGGTAACGGTCTGCTGCCATACACATTCATTACCAACACATCGATGTCGTCCGACCATCGAGCTGCCGGTCTTCCCACCGATCGACGTCTATAATAAAACTAGGTGGCTACGCCCCCTGCACGTTACGCGTCCCAACCCCCGGCTCGGCTTCGCTTCGCTTCGCCAAGCAAGAGCGACCGATTATTGAACGATGCGTGGGAAGGTGGGTAAGCCACTCTGAGCTTGAGTCCATTTTCGAAATTTTCAAAAAATTCCTATAATTTTTTAAGGAAGTGACCAGGATTTTTTAAATTATTTTTCCCAGTACCGTTAAGACCTGCCCTTTCACCCAGTTCCCGCTTGATGTTGAATTACGGACACCCTGTATAATAGGGTCGCTCGGCCTGCGGCCTCGCTAATATACTGACAAAGTTCGACTTGTAGAAACACCATGTAGAAGGGTCCTAACTGTCCCTTTTGTTTCACAGGTGTAACAGCAATAGAAGACAAATTACAAGATGGCGTCCCGGAGACAATAGCCAACCTGAGTATGGCTGGCATCAAGATATGGGTGTTGACGGGGGATAAACAAGGTATGTTGTTGCCCATAATTATTTGTGTATCAGTAGTCCCTTTACCGACTTGACTGAATTTCAACGAAACCGATCTAGCAGTTCACATAGCTGCTAAAAAGTTTGCAGCTATATCTGTGATGTCTATATCCGTCTATAAATATCGCCCCCCGTTGGGCATAGGCCTCCTCTTTGTAAAGCCAACCTCCCCGGTCCGTTGCTATACGTGCTTGCCAACCGCCTTTTTGATGTCATCGACCCGTACGCACGTCGAGCAGGGGCCTTGACCTGTAACGCAATGGTGTGTCGATGGCGTCCCAGTAGAAGGACAAAACCGGGGTTTCCTCGTTTTTCTCCTACAACCAGCGAACTAATCCTCTAGAATTAGAATCGGAATATTCTTTGCTGTACTACAGAAACATTAAAAGAACCGACAGCATTAATAAATCATAATTGTAGCCGTCAACTGTGAGCCCATATTGGCACCATTGCGTTACGGGCTAAGGCCCCTGTTCTAGGCCACCACTCAGTGACTGCATTGATTAGTGAAATAGATTGGAAATAATTTTAAGGCAACCTTCGTCGAAAAATCTTTCCTTTTCTTTTTATCTCTATCATTTGGACACAAGTCGCTTAGTATAATTTAGTAATCCCTCCCTACCTTAATTCTCGTTATCTCACTCTCACACGTTCCTCCAAACAGAGACGGCGATAAACATCGGCTACTCGTGCCAACTCCTGACTGACGACATGGCTGAAGTGTTCGTGATAGACGGCAGCACCCACGACGAGGTCGAGCGGCAGCTGGCCAAGTGTCGGGACTCGGTGCGCGTCGTCAACACATTCATGCCTCATGGTGCGTAGAGCAACCTTCTTACATTGTTTATACACGAACGAACGAACGAACGGACGAATGAACGAACGAACGAACGAACCAACCAACGAACGAACGAACGAACGAAAGAACGAATGAACGAACGATCGAACGATCGAACGACCGAACGAACGATCGAACCACCGAACGATCGAACCACCGAACGAACGAACGAACGAACGAACGAACGAACGAATGAATGAATGAATGAATAAAACAAATTTATTTATTCGATAATTCCGTCTTCTTGCTATCATGTGTGAAAATAACCACGACAGTTTAAAAAGCGCAAAATTTCATCTTCTTCAGAATTTATCTGACCACTTCTGGACTAAGCCACATCTTTTTTTTCTAATCTCATCCGGTCTGTGGCTTTTGTGGTCCAGGTTGAGCCTAATGCTGCATTGATGTCTTTAGATGAAAATGAAAAATTAAATGAAAAAGGTCTTTATTTAAAAATAGTAAGTAACATAAAGATACATTGGTGGCCCCCATACTTAGGCATGGCATGATCATCGTGTGTTTAACAGGAAGAAAAGAAAATAAAACTTTCAAGCGTTACTCAAACTATCTTCCCTGATTTGGGTGTCAATAACCAAAACAACACCCGGTATAAGTTTGTTTTTCTTGTCGCCAGGCAAGCCTGACAAGTCGCAAGGCGACGGCACCCAAAACGGCGGCGCCTCCCTCAACAAGCCCTCTCCCGGACGCGCCGCTAACGTGAAACTGAACGCGCCGGCCGTTTCGGTCGTCACATTTAGGTGGGAACATAACACACTAGCACCCGACAGGTAGACAGACAAAGAGCAACCCTTTAAATACATCACCCCGCTGAGAAACGCCTTCTTACTGTCCTGTCTCTTTACTATTAGGCCCGTGGTTTCTATCACAGTTTGGAATTAAGACAGCTGCTTTAAGGGTCAAGGAAAGTAGTGTGGTGGGAAAACCCAAATTTTCACGGTTTTTTCAATTTTGTACCTAAACTGAGCTTTTCGACTCCACTCGTTAAGTAAGACCCAAATTATTTCTAATAGCCTCTTACCTTAAACTGTGATAGATATTACGAGCCAAATCAATGTGGTGTCTATTTAATCCTCTTCTTTTGTTTTTTTTAAATACTTTTATTGCAGTTCGATTTTGTGTGTCACTCGTGTATGTTAAATGTCGGAAAAAATACCCGAGAATTTCACAAGATATAATAGCGTCCATCCATAATGTGATTTTAGAAGCTACCTATTTTCAAATCATTTGAAAGAAAAGCCGTACTGGACTCAACAGATGTGCTTCGGCTACCTACTAAAATACCAATTGATAAGAGAAAATACAGCTATTGGTTGATTCAGAATCAGATTCATGCATTTATTTGTACTTCTTGACACGCACAACAATATCAGAAGCAAAAACATGTAGATTACAACATAAATAAAAAAAGCAAATAAAAAGTTAGAGCTAACAAAGTATTATGTAGGTAAAGAGTGTATGCCGCAGCAGTACAAAGGGGAAATTCAATTTTTTCATAGTTTTTGCAATTTTTAAGCTAGCTTCAAAATAAAAAAAAACGATATTTTTTTAATTTCTCGCCTCGCTGCTATCGCCCAACAAAAAAGTGACGAAAGCATAGTTTAAAAGTGTTTTCCTTTTCATGTTTCCCTTTTTCTGTCTCTCACTCAAACCATCCCTACACTCCACGTGTGTCTGTAGACGAGTGCTCTTTCTCTCTTTAACCAATAGCGCTATCTCTGTCTAACACACTGACGGCGGCACCTCGTGTCGGCAGCCATGTTTAGTGCACATCACATCATGAGTGATTTAACTCTTTATTAATATTAGTTTTTATAAACCTCATGGATATTCAAGCAAGCGAAAAAATTTAAAACAAGTTAATGACGACTTTTTGTTTTTTTAAAGCACTAACCCGTGCTAGGGTCATCTTATCATAAATGTTTAAAATATTCCCTAGCACGGGTTAGTGCTTTAGAAAAAACAAAAAGTGGTTAAAATGTAGTGGCAACATCAAAATTCCAATGAGCATTTCGTCTGCAAAGATGAACGCATTGGGTGGTGTAGATTAGTGCAAACTAATCACACCAGGTGGCGCCCCCCGTCAAGTAGACGGAGACTAGTTGAAGAAATTCGCATCGACAGTTACTTGACTCGGTAGCTCAATTGGTAGAGAGCCTGCACGGTATGCGAGAGGTTGCGGGTTCAAGTCGTGTCCCGAGTGATTTTTTCAACTTATTATAAATGCTTAAAAAGTTAATGACGGTTTTTTTGTTTGAATATTCAGGTTATAATCATGATAATTTCAAGATACATACTCATTAAGATTGTCATTTCATAACATCCTGTTAGTTTTGTCAACCAAAGTAAAGCTTATATAAAAATAGTTTTAAATAATGCGCTTTGTTATCAAATTATCTTACATAATCTATCCGTAAACAATCGTGCCCATTTGATCCTTTATAAAGGAAAAATTGGTCCGAAATTTTTATTGTCTTGGCCTCTGTTGCTTGAGAATAGATTTTTTAAAATCAATAAAAAATCGGACTAGTCTCCGTTACTTCATCATCATTGCCGTACTGAGTAAGCAACGAACCAAAACAAAAGAAAACTCTCGTCATTACAAACCGTCTAAAAAGCCCCCAGCCCCTTTATTCTCTAAAACATCCACCGTAAAAATAACCGTTTTTAAACGTCAAAAAAATATTTGTTCATTTAGGCTATTTTCGAGTGTTTTGACGATCAAAGGTCGAGTGGAATTCTTAGAGAATAGAGGCGCAGCTCCAGTCCCAACCAGTCCGCCATACTAAAACCGCCGTATCACATACAACAGCGTGGGTGATTTCAGCACCGAGTACGAAGCAGCCGCCGCGCCGACCGCCGACACACACGACGGCGCCAATGACGACACCAACGGTTTCGCCATCGTCATCAACGGTCACTCGTTGGTGCACTGCCTGCACCCCAAGCTGGAGGAGAAGTGAGTAGATAGATTGAGAAGATAGACTTATTGAAGACGCTGAAAGCCTGAGGGAAACTAACTATACGGAAGCGCACGACACCGCAAAAGAATCATCGTTCGTCCATCGCTATCGCCATCGTTCGTCTTCGTTGGCCGATTCGCCATAGTCATTAACGGATACTCGTTGGTGCACTGCCTACACCCCAAGGTGGAGGAAAAGTATGTACTACATAGATTGAGATACAACGTCCTAACTAACACATCAACATGAAACATCCTAACTCTTTTAAGAGGGTAAGGATTGTTCCACTTAATGCACCTGGGGTAATTCACCTGGGTGCATTAAGTCGACTGAAAAGTAGACTTAATTCACCTCGGGCTAAAGAACCTGGGTGAATAAAGTCGACTCAATTTTTATTAAAATTTTTGGTACACTTTATTCACCTAAAAATAACTCATCATATTAAATTATGTATACAGCTTAAAAAAATCAATAAAACAAAACATATGCATAAAAAAAAAGTAAAAAAAGTACAATAGGTAAAAATAAAATGACGTTTTTTTTTAATTTTTTTTTATTATTACTTTTTTATATATATATTTTTTTTGTTATTTATTTTTTTACGTATTTATTGCTTTTTTATATAATTTTTTTTAAATTTTTTTTTTATACTTTTTTATTGTATTTTTTTTATTTTTATATAAAAAAATACAATAAATAAGTATCAAAGAAATAATAAAAAAGAATAAATGATATAAATATATATATATATATATATATATATATATAAAATAAAAAATAAAATGAATAAATGAAATATATATATATATATTTCATTTATTCATTTTAAAAATGGCAATAAAAAAGTATCAAAATAATAAAAAATAATTTATATAAAAAAGCAATAAAAAAATAAATAACAAAAAATAAAAATATATATATATAAAAAAGTAATAATAAAAAAAAATTGAAAAATACAAAAAAAAAAATTAACAAATTCCCGTCAATTTGACTTAACGAGGCTACGATAGTGTCATTATCAGAGGCTACAATATTATACGTAGCAACATTTTATTTGTGACGGCAACCCCAAATCGGCAATCTTAAGGCCAAATTGGCGTGTTTTTATTTATTCGATATTTTATTTTGATTAATGTTATTGAATAGGCAAATAAAAAAATAACACTATTTTTTATTATAACCCGTATCATTAAAGAAAACATTTAGGATGGACTTCAAAACACTCACCCTCTCGCTCTAATTAATACAGTCAAAGCGAGACAACGCCAGGTTTTTAGCTCCGTCCTAAATGTTTTCTTTAATGACCAGGGTTATACTAAAAAAATAAGGACAAATGATAATATTAGGAGTTTGTTTTTGCTGATTGTACCTGTCTATTATGTACTTTTTAATATTTTTTATAATTATTTGATTGACGCAATTCACATAATTATGAATGTACTTGTTTTTTTTTATTTAATTGTTTAAACTGTAGTCATGATTTAATATAACGATTTATTAAACAAAAAAAAAAAAAGTAAAAAAAAATTAAAAAAAATATTAAATCAAAACTTTTACGCAATTTATATAAATATAAATGTATTAAGTACCTCATATGTTTTGTTTTATTTATTTTTTTAAGTTGTATTCATAATTTATTATGATAATTTATTTTTAGGTGAATAAAGTACACCAAAAAATTGAGTCGACTTTATTCACCAAGGTTCTTTAGCCCGAGGTGAATTAAGTCTACTTTTCAGTCGACTTAATGCACCCAGGTGAATTACCTCAGGTGCATTAAGTGGAACAATCCAAAAAAAACTAAGGCCTTTGCATCTACGTAATGAGATGATTTATACAGCGTCCAGTGGCACCTTCACTCACACTAGATAGGTGAAGAGACCACTCGGCGCTGCAGTGCCTGGGACATTGTTTTAGATGGAGTAGGCTTGCCCAGCACCTATACCATCCTGACAGCTTATGATTAGAGGGTAATAGCACCCGATAACAACTTTTTTTTTCATCTATGCCGTTCCATCGAAAAGTATTTTTTACATTAATTTTCTTTTTTTTTTTTATTGTTTTTTTTTGTATTTAATGTAAAAATGATAATAAAAAATTATCACTTTCACTTTCAAATCGAATTCATATGGATTAAATTATGTTCTTGTAGCGATAGCGTGTCAGACAGAAGTTAGCGTGTCCACCGCGTATTGAGAGTTTTCGATTTTCGATTGTACGTGTAATTTATGTAAACTTGAATTTACAGCAGGATTATTAACCCAACTCTTGCTCGTTGTTGCAGGTTCCTAGACGTGGTCCTGCAGTGTCGGTCGGTGATCTGTTGCCGCGTCACGCCGCTTCAGAAGGCGATGGTGGTGGAACTGATCAAGAAGGCGCGCAAGGCTGTCACCTTAGCCATCGGCGACGGCGCCAACGATGTCTCTATGATCAAGGGTAATCCTTTTATACTTGTTCTTCTTTTATTTTGTAGTTTGTAAACGGTTTCACTTACTTTTAGGGTCTTCTTTTCTTCGTTTCTTCTTTTTTTTCATTTTACATAGCGGTCGTGGTCCTCATGTATAGGCATAGAGCTTAACTGATGAGGTGTCTGCGGTAGTGTAACGGTATAATAGACTAAAGCCGCGTTTTCACAGCCAAATAATAAAAGACGAAGAGCGGCATCCAAGAAAATGGACGCCTCTGATTGGTCGGTTCCATCCGAGCGTTTACAATAGTTTACATTTAAGCGAGCTTGTCTCTGGCTCGGATGGAATTGACCAATCAGAGGCGTCAATTTTCTTGGATGGCGCTTTTGGTTTTAGTAAAATAAGACTGTGAAAACCCGGCTTTAATTTAGTCAGTTCCATCGCATCGTTGGTTTCCCCCGAATTCTGGTGCCTTCTACCCATCCCTGGATTCGAATACGTTCATAAATATCCACGTATCTAAAATATCCACCGTAAAAATAACCGTTTTTAAATGGCAAAAAACAGATTGTTCATTTCAATAAGGGCTATTTTCGAGTGTTTTGACGCTCGGAGGTTGAGTGCAATTTTTAGATAATAGAGGCGCAGATCATACGGTCTCAAAAAGTACTATCTGAGGTAGCGGACCCCTTTAGCTAACCGAACCATTTTTTTCCGACAGGTTGATTTTTTTGTTTTTGTAAACTTTTTGTTGCCGCTCTATGTGATAAAATGACAGAAATCACCACAGTTAATATACCAATTTAACCGCCCAAATAGCCCAATTATAACCCAACAATTTGTCCCTTCCAGCGGCGCACATAGGCGTGGGCATATCCGGGCAAGAGGGCATGCAGGCGGTCCTAGCGTCCGACTACTCGATAGCGCAGTTCCGGTTCCTTCAGCGGCTGTTGTTGGTGCACGGCCGCTGGTCCTACTACCGGATGTGCAAGTTCCTGCGCTACTTCTTCTATAAGAACTTCGCCTTCACCGTGTGCCACTTCTGGTTCGCGTTCTTTTGCGGGTTTAGCGCTCAGGTAAGGATTCACTCACTCATTCATTCATTCATTTATTTTATTATCGTGATAGCTGAGTGAGCTACCCAAAAGTGGATTTTAGGCTTGAAAAGGCTAGGCAACCAAGACCAGTCTCAAATAGCGATGGCAATAATCGAGTAAATTTAATAATCGAGTACTCACCTCTCGAGTGGTTTCAATAATCGAGTGATTCTGGTGAGTGAATCACTCGAGTGGTTGGATGAGCGTTCAGTTTGATTAAAAAAACTTTTAGCAAATAAAATCTGGTGAGCGAATCGCTCGAGTGGTTTGATGACAAAGGTACTACCTACACACATTCACACGCGTCAGTTTACACTTTACTTTACGTAAATTTACAGTTTTACACACACGTTTTATTTCAACGAGTAAAATAATCTCTGAAACTCATGAAGGTAAGTGCACGAGCGAGCGCAAATGAACGAAATGAATGTAAACTCTCGAGCTGCAAGAAAGTTACCTACCCACTCGAGTTGCTCGATTAATCTAGACAGCGAGCGTTGAATCGGAAGGTGTGAGTGGGCGAGCAAAAATCGCTCGAGCAAAAATCACTCGAGATAACTATCGAGTAAACAACAAATCCGTAACTCGAGTTATCCGAGTTATTCAAATAATCGAGTAACTCGAGTAGTTTCACTCGATTATTGCCATCGCTAGTCTCAAATATGGCAGCTGTAGATTCAATTTAATTCCTAACCTAACCTAACACGTAATTTTGTCGCTGTGTGTGTAGGACTTGTTTTAGAGATGTTAATAGTTGCCATTATGGATCTTACTCATAGTGGCAACTTTTTAGAACCCGAGTCGTCTGAACTTTTCATATGATAACGATATGACGAATTGAAACTTGGCGAACCTTATACCACATCACCTTAGTTCAATATGCCAATAAACATGTTTTACTTCCGCGTTACCCTACGTTTAGTTCTTCATTTGAAGGGTTTATGGGTTTAACAAGGAATGTCACAAAACATTGAACTGAGATATTGCTCTTTAAAGTTTTGGACTTCAATAAAAAAAATATGGAGAAAGATATTTTTGAAATGCGATTTCTTCAATTATACAGGGTGTTAAAAGACCGCCAACAGACTCGAAAGCCACGCATACTAGACACCAAAACAAAGTACTTTTTCGATAAATTATTGCTGGGAAATAATTTTGGTTTTTTAGGTTATAATTTTGAAAAATATTATATCACGCAATGGATGAGTAATGCAGAGAAGTCATATTGCGCAAGCGTAGGTATAAGTTTATGTTACTTAAGCTTGAAGTGCCGATGTTTAGAATACATTGCGGGTTGCAATTTTAACGTCGTTTTTTGTAGGAAATATTCATAATTTTGATATGGCTTCTTGAGAAGGTATGTAAAGAACTAGATGCTGAATACGATTCTGCAAAAAAAAAGTTTTGTAAAGTCTGACTTTGAACCTCATTATCTCGGAAACCGTTGATTTCCCAGGCATAGTTCCTTGAGCAAAAATGTTCCTTATGATAAGGACAATACGTGGTTTCCCGCTTTGTTGGCGGTCTTTTAACACCCTGTATAAACTCATCACTGATTATTTTGTTCTTCAATGTTGGAAATTTTAATTGAGTTATTATTTAGAAATAAATTAAAATTTGACAATCCCTATACTTTCCCTGTACCCTTCATTTGTTAACCTAACCCCTTGACCCCGCAGACGGTGTTCGACGAGATGTTCATATCAGTCTACAACCTGTTCTACACGTCGCTGCCGGTGCTGGCGCTCGGCGTGTTCGAACAGGACGTCTCTGACGTCACGTCGCTGCAGTTCCCCAAACTGTACGCGCCCGGACACACCAGCCAGCTGTTCAACAAGACTGAGTTCATCAAGTCCACTCTGCACGGCTGCTTCACCTCGCTCGTGCTCTTCCTAATACCTTATGGTAAGTGTGTTTTTTTCTGTTGGTTGTTGAATCAAGGGGGGAGTATCATCTGTTAGTAAAAGTGTAGTTCCCCAAACTACGCGCCCGAACACACCAGCCAGCTGTTTAACAAGACTAAGTTCATCAAGTCCACTCTTCACGGCTGCTTCACCTCGCTCGTGTTTTTCCTAATACCTTATGGTGAGTGTGTTTTCACCTGTTGTTTGTTGAATCAAGAGAGAAGGATGGGAGTATTATTGGTCAGCAAAAGTACAGTTCCCCAAACTGTACGCGCCCTGACACACGAGCCAGCAGTTTAACAAGACTGAGTTCATTAAGTCCACTCTGCACGGCTGCTTCACCTCGCTCGTGCTTTTCCTAATACCTTACGGTGAGTGTGTTTGCACCTGTTGTTTGTTGAATCAAGAGAGAAGAATGCGTAAGTATTATTGGTTAGTAAAAGGCAGATCACCAAACTGTACGCGCCCGGACACACCAGCCAGCTGTTCAACAAGACTGAGTTCATTAAGTCCACTCTGCACGGCTGCTTCACCTCGCTCGTGCTTTTCCTAATACCTTATGGTGAGTGTGTTTTCTCCTGTTATTTGTTGAATCAAGAGAGATGGATGGGAGTAGTACCTTATGGTGAGTGTATGGATGTAGATATGCTACTTTATATTTTTTCTAAAGCACTAATCCGAAAATGTTTAACCTAGTAAAAATCTTTATATTATAGATATACTAGTCAAACTTGCCAACCCCTGGCTGCTTCGGCCTATAGGCGAAGCCACATCACACCACCATTACTCTACCTTTTCTCTACCAGTTTATTCTACCATTGAATGTATGTCGATTTGCCGTCGTCGCCTTACGTTGTTTACTGAGAGCATTTGGACCGCGCAGAGTTGCACCCTCCGTGGGCCTCGACCACGGGCTGTAGAAAGAATCCCCAAAGTATTTTTTACTAACAAAAGTGGGTGATGTAAAAGGGTTGTCAGGTTGTCAAAAATGATGACAGGGTTGTCGGTTAGAGTGTTTGAGGGGCGTAATGGACTTTTCGGAATGTATCACACTATAAAATCTTTTATTTATTTATTTGCAGGTACTTACAAAGACGGCCTCGCGCCCGACGGCAAGATCCTGTCGGATCACATGTTGCTGGGCAGCGTCGTCGCGACCATACTCATTATAGACAATACCACACAGGTTAGTATCAACTATTGTATATCTGTGGTTGTAACCTACTACTGTGTATTATGTCAAGGAAAACATCATGAGGAAATCAGCTTAGATGGCTCTGAACTTATTAACCCTGTCTTTCCTGCGGACAGAATGCTTTAAACTAAGGCCTTCGCATCTATGTAATGAGATGATTTATACGATGGGGGATCAAAAAGTAGTGAGAACGACATAGTCCTTGGTAAGAAAAAAAAAAATACTGGCAGGCATAGCTCAGATACATTATTTGTAATACTAATAAAGAAAAAAATCTTCGATTCTCTTTTGTTTTTTTTGCTGAATGTAGTCATTTGCTTGCTTTGTGTCGGAACGTGTTCTCGGAAATGGCGATTGGCACCTTCACTCACACTAGATGGGTGAGGAGACCACTCGGCGCTGCAGTGCCTGGGACATTGTTTTTTTTAGATGGAGTGGAGTAGGCCTGCTCAGCACCTATACCAGCCTGACAAATTACCTATGTTTGTGTGTCTCTAATCATAACCTTAAACCTCCGCATTCTCTCTCCAGATTGCGTTGGACACGACCTACTGGACGGTGTTCAATCACATCACGATCTGGGGCTCACTAGTGTCTTATTTCGCGCTTGACTACTTCTATAACTACGTGATAGGAGGGCGTTACGTCGGCTCGCTCACCGGCGCCCTGACGCAGGCAACCTTCTGGTTCACTGCCGTGCTTACCGTGAGTTCACTACACAAACTAAAGCCTTTACATCTTACACCATCAACACCTTAGTGCACGATTATGTACCCACGACCAGGGTTTGAAATCATCAAGATAAATATGCCCTTTGATAATTATCACGAAAATTATCATGTCAATTATCCGATAATTATCAAACAGATATAAACCTAGCAATCCTTTTTTATCTGATATTGGATAGGGATGTGTGGGCTCGAAGTGGTGAGGCCTTTGACCAGAAGTGGGACACCGTAGAGGCTAAATAAAAGAAAAAAATATCAACATTATTACAAGAGGCAAATATTTTCGATTATACTTATCTAGATAATTATTAACCTATATTTATCTTGATAATTATCTGGATGATTATCAATGATAATTATCACTTCGAACCCTGCCCACGACAGCACGTCAGAGACGTATTTACAACGACAGTACACTTTCGTTGTAAAGTCGTCCGTAACGTAACTGAGTAAGGTAACGTAACTGACCTAACGTGTATGGGTCAACGTGCTATCGTGCGTGCCATTGTTATTTCGTGAATAAACAGACTAAGTTGAGGGCAGATGCTTGGCAAACTCACCCAGGCATTCCACGTCTCACTACAGGACACTTCACGTATTTAGTTTAGCTAGAAGGGAAATGAGATGCTGTATAAATAAATTCAACTCAGTTCAACTCTTTGGAGAGTGTTTGATCGAAAACGAATGAATAGGGGTAGTAAACAGTGGAATAGCGGATTACTTAATCTAGACTCCATCCATTCAGTCATTCATTCATGCATTCATTCATTCTCGTTGGGTGATCGTTCAAAAGTAGATCTTGGTCTCCGCTATCAAAAGGCGCCGACACTGTCTACTACCCCTATTCATTCGTTATCGATCAAACACTCGCCAAAGAGTTGAACTAAGTTGAATTTATTACTTCATGCCTATCAATCCTACAACGTGTTACGTCTCGTTCCGCAGATGATAATCCTCATGGTGCCGGTGGTATCGTGGCGGCTGGCGTGCTCGGAGACCAAGCCGACGCTGGCGGAGCGGCTCCGCGCGCGCCAACGCTGGCGCTCGAGCCGCGGCGGCGCGCCCGCCCCGCGCACGCCCTCCGCCCGCCGCGCGCGCCGCTCCGTCCGCTCGGGCTACGCCTTCGCGCACCAGGAGGGCTTCGGCCGACTTATCACCTCCGGAAAGATCATGAAGATCTCGAGGATCACTCACGCGGACGCTGCACTGTCCGCACTCGCGTCACTGCCCGGCAAGTTCCAGCAGCGGCCGCCCACGCCGCCCACGCCCTCCACGCCGCCCACGCCGCCCTCGCCGCGCGCGCCCAAGCAAGACCTCGACTCGGTCGACTTATGAGCGCGCCTGCTGTGCCGCGGCTACCGCTCCTTTTACATTGTCTGACCTCGACCGTTTTCATTCCGTGCTAAAGTGAAGAAATGGTGAGAATACGAACTGTATTATTATTGTATGACGTTGTGTTTTGTTATTCATATTGTGCACTCAGTTTAGACTTTGTTTTCGCGATGCGATTTTTAGTATTTATTTGCACAGAATTAAAACGCAAAGTTTAGCGTCGAGCGCGAGTTCTAATTCAGTTGTCAAGGCGTTAGGTTTAGTTCGATCTCAGTAGAAGTCTCCGTTTAAAGTTAACTTTAGTCCAGCAAACGTAGGTAGGGAGATGCGCAGAGTGAGACTTGGTTTTATTTTTGTACTTTAATCTTTCGGTTAAGAGTTAAGCGACGCCGCGGGAGTGTATTATAGTAACACATAGATAAAGTATCATCTCCACTATCAGTAGGTATTCTTTTCTAAAAAGACGAAATGTACAATATAAGATCAAAAATAAAAGTTTGTGAATACTTAAAAAAGTTACAAACGAACCATAATTTTTATATAGACGGCATAATGTCGTCGAAACTCATATTGTGATAATGTTAATAGATTAAATGAAATTCGTATTATATTATTACCTATATTAAATTATATTTGTTGATCGAGAGTATATATTGATAGATATTTATTATGGGTACATACTAAGATTACTCTTTTATATCGGAAAGTGTAGTGTTTCGTTAAGCCGCCCACCTCATACCAACTGTCCGTCACTATTGTGAACTTGTCTCCTTTTATATATTTTGAAACAAACAATGATTTTAATATAATTCCAGTTGAATGAACTTCGATCAAACTTTAGCTTATGACCAGCATTGTAAATGTAGGCAAGATTTGTTTTTATGTTTAATTTAAAATGTTCCTTTGTTATACTTATTTATTTGTTTACAGTGAATGAATGGACTTGCCTAATTAATGATTTACAGCTTTTCGATCGTTGTCAATGTGTCAGAGACCTTAGTAAAATATGCATTTAAAACTATATCGTGTATCTTCGCAGGCAGTTCAAATGTTACACGAAACTTTCAGTTGTCATTTAGTTACCCTGAAGGATATTATTGTTTAGCAGTTAGTGCCAAAATACTTCTTGCTACCTAAAAAAAAAAGTTGTTTTTATCAACTCCTTGCTTTATTTAACGACTCCTTGCTTTATTTAACGACTCCTTGCTTTATTCTTCTGTTCTCATTAACTCGTTCATCGTGGCATTTAAACAGCAAATGACTAATTACTATTCTAGCAATGTAAATAATGCATAGAGACTTAATATGTGCCCGAATAAGGGATAACTGTAGCATTTTCACTGCATGCGAAAGAAACATAATATTTGGTTTGCTTTCGAATCAACTTTTTTAAAATAAATAATGTACTTCATAATTTTTCTGTCTATTTATTACCCCATGACTTTTAGAGGCGAGAATAGTCATTCAAGTTATTGCTTTCTCAAATCCGTCGATCTGCTCGCCGCCGGTCGACTCCGACTTTGTGTCTACGTAGTCTGTAGAGATGTCATATGAAAGTGAAGACAAAGTCATACGAGCCGAGTCTACGGCTGCCATAATAACTCAGCAGCAGGCGGCCGCCTTGTGCTTGCAGGATGCCATTATTGCCAATGTGTTCAAGTCTGCAGTTAATGACGAGGGAATGTCTATGTGCTTCTCAGCAGTTCAAAGAGTAGTATAAATATACCAAATGCAGCAGTTGTAGTGGTCTGGTGCCCTCCGGCTTGTCTAGGACTTCGTTTGAGCAACTGCACCAGTAGGTGTAGGATTCTCTACAGGGTGCACTCTAAGTCGATAGCAGAATTTTAAGTAGGCTGTCCGCTGATCAATACTAGGTGGGGAAAAAAATGGAGCAAAAAAATTATCAGCTGTTTCATACATTTGGCGCAGTACTGAGTCGACCTTTTGTATGGAACGGCAGAAAATTTTTTTGCTCCATTTTTTTAGCCACCTAGTACAAGTTGTTTGTATTGATCAGTAGACAGTCTACTTAAAGTTCCGCTATCGACTTAGAGTGCACCCTGTAGTCTCATGTTGTGATGGGATGGCTGTATGGATAAATCCTTTGCCTCATGAAATTTTTACGTCAAACGTCAAGTGAAAGAAAAGTTAGAAAAGTCGAGATTTCGAGAATAATCTGTGGTGTGCGTGCGTCAAACAACTTTTAATTTGTGCAAACAACTGTCAAACGTGTGTGTGAAATAAATAATAACCTCAAAATAAATATACTGAAATCTAAAAAGAATATAATTTTCATTCGCTATTTGGTGAATTATTGTAGATTTAAAATGACTCAATACTATAATATAGTTCCATGGTTTAACAGCCAAGAATGGCGCTTGGTGTACAACAAATTACACTCACCATCTTCATTTTACGCGGAGAAACAAGAAGCCCTGAAACTGTTGCTCATATGGAAAGCTAGGTGTCCCTCCCTGCCTTCAGGTATTGAGTCCACGTTGGGCTTACTGGAGGTGAATTTAGAAGACACAAAGCCCGATGCACAGGATGCCAACGAACAGGTGCTACGCTTGGCGTATTCATCAGCCATAATGCGGTTTGTAAATCACATGCTGGACACTGAAACCGCTAAAGGTACAAGCTTGTATCAGGCGGCGAAGAATCTAGATGTCCCTGACTGGATCATAGACCTCAGACATGACACCGCTCACAGTAATAACTTGCCATCTTTGGAGTTACTGAGGGAAGCAGCAACCATAGGCCTGCAGTGGCTAAAAGGGAGCTACTGGGAAAAGCACAAAGCATACATCAAAGACTATGAGGCTGGCGAAAAGGCATTAGAACATGTAGACCATAACATCACAGCATTGATAAACTTCTGCTTGTCTCTAAGCATCTGCGCTCATTCAAGTTGTAGAATCAAAAGTATAGCTCAAATACCTGACGATGTTATGAGAGAATCAATACTGCATGATGTCAGAGAGTTCTTGAGTGGTAACATTGATGTTACTAATATGAATACAGTGTCTGTAGTGACATTGATAAACATGCTGAATGCACAAGCCAGGAAGCTGTTGAAAAGCAATGACACATGCTTGCACGTGAACAAAGCTCTACTTGGTGAAGACTCACTATTCCTTTCACTGGAACTTGTTGAATTACTCGGAGAAAGAAACTTTCACAAGAAGAACTCTTTGAGCAGACACTTCATGCAGTGCTTTGAAGTGCTACTCACATTTCTGCACACGAATGACTTGATACTCAATTTCATATTGGAACTAATTTCCATCAGCCAGCGTGAGGTCCACAGTGGTCTGACATGCAAGCTGGCTGCCGTGTGGGTCTCCGAGATACTGAAGGCCCTCAAGAGATCTAAGGACTTCCAAAGTAGGATGAAAGGGTAAGAATTTTTTATTTTTTTTTCTTTCTATATTTGCATCTGCGATAGACTGTCGAGTCTTTATCAGATTGTTTGTTTAGGTGAGAGTTTATTCGGGTGGCACTCCATTGAGTGCCATCTCCAATGAGGTTTCGAGGAATCAGCAATTCAGCGGCTTTCTGTAGTTACTTTCTTTCGTCAAGCGACAGGATATGCCATCTCTTTATGCATTTTGTGTTTGTGTCAACTTGTAGCAGATCTCTCGCTAGTTGGTTAGTGTGTACTTTCAGTCGCACCTTGTATTCCTCGCTTTAGGGTAAGAATGATTTATTTTGTCTGTCATATATTACTGGTATACCAATCAGTACTGAACAGAAAAACTAGTGTTTTTTTTAATACTAATTTTATTTCATTGTTTCAGTTCTGATTATGAAAAGGAGAACAAAAGAATCAGTAAAAAGAAGAAAGATCTGAGACTGCTGTACCAACACTGGTTCCCTAATGACAAACAATGCCGCCTACTCCTTGACATGCAGAAAGAAGTTCCTTATGAGCTGACTGACATACATTTTATTCAGCCAATAATATCTTCATACAATCCGTATTTGACCTGCTTCATAAAGGATCTTTTTGGGTTGTTAGATCCTGAACTACCTAAGGGAACCACTCAAAAAATATATAAGTTGGCAGAATTAATATCAAATCCAGAAAAGTTACTGGCAACGGCTAGTAAAGTGTACACAGCAGATGACTTGGAGGTTGAGACAAGTGACATAGCAATGGAAAACAGTGATGAATCAGACTGTGTGGAGATAAGTGAAGATCTACAACCATCATCCCCCGGTCAGCTAGACCAAAGTCAGGGTTCAGAGGCACTCATCACTGGCATTTGGAAACTTGCTTCTAAAGAATATAGCTGGTCTGCCTGCCCAATAGGCATGTTGCCATGGCAGCAAATACAACATCAAATAAATAATGAGAATAATAATATGGATGTGGACAACTAAAATGTATTATGATATGAATATGCTGTTATAAAAATTAAAAGACATGATATCTTTTCTCCACAGCGATTGTTTATTTTTTTTATAGTTTGCATACAGTATAACATTTTGGTTACATTTTCATTATATTGACACATTATAGAAGGCCTAACAATAAATTGAACAATATACATAAACGTTATTAGTATATTACAAGATTCTCTAATGATTAACATGTAGGACAAAGGTCACAGTCAAATAACATAGGAATATAAAATGACAATGTGTAAATGGCATAGTATTGGTCCTTAGCAAATGTTCCACAAATTAAAGATATTTTAAGCTTTCTGGCGTCTATTACGTTAATGCTTTATGCAGAGCAGACTATACATGTACTAATCTGCAATGGAAATAAAATTATGTATATGAATAAGTTATAAAAAACACTGAAATGTTTTCGTTATTTTAACAGATCTAAATTACTGTCATGTGACATGTGTGATGATGACTTCAAACGCAAGCTCGAGTTATGATAACACTTTGAAACATAATATTTTAATTAAAATAGGAATCAATCTTCGACTATTCAACAATTTCGAAATATCAATTATTTCAGGCACCAGTATACAGAGTTTTAAAAACGAACCGTCAACTCAACAGGCACTTTAAAAACTAATTATGTGATACTGAATGAAACTGCTACAATAAAATAGTACCTGGCTATAGGTGAGCTACTAATAACTAAACTAGGTATGTATATACAGTAGAATCCCTGAACTCCCTGAAAAGAACTTGCAACATATGTACACACACTTCTAAAGTGCTCTGGATACTTATACAAAAGCCCTTAGAACAGTGTGTTAACATTCTAAAGGACTTCGGCTATCAAGTGTAACCAAGCCACATTACATCGAAATTCTTTACAAAATATTCTAAATCAAATTATGACTATGAGTATGTCTTACTATGAGGAGCATCGGCTAAAATTAATTAGTTATATAAAAAAAAAAGCTTCATAAAACATCACTGTTCGAATTATAAGATAAAGAAATATATTTTTTTTTACGTTTTATCTTATTTTCATTGGGACATTTGCATTTCCTGAAGGATGCCTCTAACTAACGTGTAACGCCTTAGTACTGTCTACGAGTTGGACTTAGAGAAGGCTCATAAAACAGTTACATCTGTGCTCACATCACCGATGTTACTACACTTTGCCAAGTAACACATTTAATTGATGAGTGTTGTGTGCGGATTGTATGAGATTCTGTCAACAACCAATATAATGTAAAACATTTTGTAGCTTGCTAATAAGATAAAAAAGCCTAAAAGAATACAAACATCTTGTTTGTCAGAATAGTAAATACAATAAATTAATTGAGCTAAAAGAATTCGATAAAACCATGGTTTTATAAAAATAATCCTAACAGATATTTTCACAGAGAAATTCGTTGTTTAGATAGTTACTAATAGTTAGTATAGCAAGCAAAGCCTCGCGCATAGCGGAGAATATTTCATTTTGTGACTTAAATATACTCATAGTAGCTTATCTACTAGACAGTCTTTTAGATAATGTAAGCAAATAAAATGGAAAGTAGGGAATAGCAAGTCCGATAGAGAAGACTGGCATGTGCCGCAAGCAACACTGTGGGTTATGCATGTCATGTATACAGGACAGATTTGTATAATATGATTTTCATAAAATATAGTTTCTAACACTCCCATAGTTTGAATATCGATACAAAATAATTCTATTACACTGTAAAACAATATGACAATAAATGTATATTTTGGAATATCTAGTTTATGTAGGTGAATGTTAACATCACAACTTTTTCATATGCATTTTATATTCGGTACATAATATCAAATGCTATCGGAATGACCAATTTAGCAGTCGACCATTAAAAAAATTGGCATCACATTCAGTGACAGTCATCCATCACTTGAAACACAATTTTCACCACAAAATAAGTCTATAAAAATTTAAAGCAAAAATATTGCTGACTTTTAAAACCACAAGTAGAAAAACATATACATTATTTACAATAGATGAGATGTCGTAAAATATATCAGTGCAACGCGACGTCAACACACTAGTACATACGATATACGAGTGTGTAACAAACAACACTCTAGGAGCGGATAGCACGACGCAAGGGCTATTATTGGATACACGGGGTAAGCTCATCACTAGTTAAATACTCATCACTACAAATAAACTAAGTTTTGATAATCTTCAATGACTATTCTCAAATCATCGATAAGTATCCGTCGTCGGTACTAGGTGCATTTTGTGATGCCAGTTACATTCTTCCACATGCACACAATGGCAAGAAAACATCTTATTCTTACGGTTATGACGTATATTTTCGAAGAGATATCTAGTATTTAATAACAGTGGACGCATGGGTCTTAACACTTAGATAGCAAGGATGAAATGACTTCAACATCTCTGTATCACTAATAGTTGTCACTATCTATCACGAAAGATTTTGATCGATTACAAAAGGAATTTTAAGTTTACTGCTAAAACGACAACAACAATTTTTCAGTCCAAATTTTTTGCAAAAACATCTAATCTATTGGAATGTCTGAATGAATTCATACTTCAATATCAAACTTTGGGTCTATTGGTAAGAAAGGCGACGAATAAAGAGTTTGTACACATTTAGACAACCCTATTTCATTTACGATAAATGCACAACGCTACGGTTACGGTACGATTAGGTTTCAATTCGATACACGACATATGTAAGTTTAAACTGGGCGTAGGTATACACAATTCTTAAATCTTAATTCCTGCGTCTGCTTTCAAATATTCTGCCACCACTTGGGATACTATTTTGCCTGTTATATTTTCGGGGGGGGGCAAGCCGAATGAAATTGGTTTGAGACTCAAACCAATGTTCAAGTTATAGCCAAAATATCTCTGAACTCCAGTCAAAAGATTGTAACCGGGCATACAATGTGACTTGCAGAAACATTTAAATCTCTACCGTCCATTATCACTTCTAATCTCATTTTTCAACTGTATCACTGAAGCACTCACATTTTATTATTTTCATTTCCACTCCACTCTACTAACGGGCGACTAGAGTATCTTCAATACATAAGACTGGTCAATCTAGCCACCTTTAACTCAAATGCTCTTAACCCTTTATACGGCCTCTGGCGGATACATGACCGTCATAATTCGAACTTTACGGCTTCGAAATAGAGTCCACAACCAATGAAAAATTTGGACTACCTCTGCCGTATAAAGGGTTAAAAAACCGTCGAACCTCTAGGTTACCTCGTCAATCTTCTCATAATCACCAGTCGGATTTCATCAAGCCGGCGGAAACACTGCTGCCAGGAGGACGAGAGGATTGGAGCGTGTGGAAATCCCTTAACCGTATCCGTGGTGGTGTTGCCCGCACGAGGGATAGCATGAGAAAGTGGGGGATACTGCCCGAAGATGCAGATGTTTTGTGCCGATGTGGAGCCGCACAGACAACGTCGTATCTTCATACCTGCCCTGATGCTCCAAAGTGCAGCTGGCAGGATCTCCTGGAGGCGACCCCCAGGGCGATCCAGTTGGCAAGTTTTTGGGAGCGCGACGTGTGACGCTTTCGACGCTAGAGAAGATCACCAGTCGTGTGGGTCGGGTCGTCGGCGCCGCCGTCAGACCATGATGGGGTCATCCTCGTGGCTCAGAGACGTGAACTTTGTGATACAGCCAAGCGACTGTGTACCCTAGTAAGCAGCGGTGTGTGCAGAGTGTATCACCAGTCGTGTGGGTCGGGCCGCCGGCGCCGCCGTCAGACCATGATGGGGTCATCCTCGTGGCTCAGAGACGTGAACTTTGTGATACAGCCAAGCGACTGTGTACCCTAGTAAACAGCGGTGTGTGCAGAGTGTATCACCAGTCGTGTGGGTCGGGTCGCCGGCGCCGCCGTCAGACCATGATCGGGTCGTCCTCGTTGTTCAGAGACGTGAACTTTGTGATACAGCCAAGCGACTGTGTACCCTAGTAAGCAGCGGTGTGAGCAGAGTGTATCACCAGTCGTGTGGGTCGGGCCGCCGGCGCCGCCGTCAGACCATGATGGGGTCATCCTCGTGGCTCAGAGACGTGAACTTTGTGATACAGCCAAGCGACTGTGTACCCTAGTAAACAGCGGTGTGTGCAGAGTGTATCACCAGTCGTGTGGGTCGGGTCGTCGGCGCCGCCGTCAGACCATGATGGGGTCGTCCGAGGAGAGCTGCCGGTGCAGCATGGCCCGCTGCGACTTGAGCGAGGCGGCGCCGCTGCCCGCGCTCAGATCGTCCGTGCTGCCGAACTCGCCGTCGTGGTCGGTCGTCGACAGCAGGTCGTCGTCGGAGGTCGCTCTGGAATAGAAAGGGGCGATGAGTGTTGTTGTAGAGATATTTCCTAACCTTAAACAGAGGCGTGTTAATTTTTTACCGTTAAGCACGTACGATCCACGCATACTCGTACATCCTACACCAATAGGGTGGCTTTATGAGACGGCACTGCGATTGCTCGAGCGTATTATGTAGGTAAGTAGCGTCATAGTCATAGCAATAGCCCAAAGTGGTGTCACGCGAGATCTGGGGCCTGAGTCTGTAACGCAATGGCGTGTCGATGGGTTTCTAGTAGAAGGACAAAACCTCGTTTTTCTCTAGAATTAGGCCGTCTTGCACCACTTTCTTAAATGTAGTTTAAACAGCATTTAACTAAAATCTTCATGCAAAAGTCGATTTAAATGGCCACTTAAGTGGCATTTAAGAAGTGGTGCAAGACGGCCTTAGAATCAGAATATTCTTTACATAGAAAAACATTGCCAACCTCCGATAGGAGACGGCACTACAAGAAGAAGAAGAAAAACATTACGACAGACAGCATTAATAAATCGTATTTGAAGCCTACAACTGGGAGCCTATGGAGGCACCATTGCGTTACAGACTCAGGCCCCTAAGCTTGTGATTGGAGGGTAGTTAGTTACCGTATGAGCGTGGGCAGGTTCGCGGTGATGAGCCGCTTCTCCTTGTTGATCTCCTCGATGTGCCCCTGGAGCAGCGCCTCTGCGTGCGCGCCGCCGCTGGGCGCGCCGCCGCCGGGCGCGTCGCGCATCTCCGCGAGCCGACCGTTCGCCGTGTGGAACGCTGACTCGAGCGTAGCAATGTCCTTCAGCATGTCGCGGATCTGGGGGGAAAGACACGATATTATGATATTTAACCCCAGAATGTCTTTTTATTTTTAATTTTGTTGTTACATTTACCCCGATTTAATGTTTCGGGGGCCTTGAATTACGGTTACAATATTCCTTAATTTATAATAAAAGTTCACATAGTAACATAAAATAAACAATTCATAATAAAATCTTTGACATAAGTCGTAAAAGTGAGTAAACATTACGATAATTTTTCACTAGTTATGCTACGTACGGAACAAAGTTCAAGAATAAATTAATTTAGTACCTATCTAGTTATTATTGTTAAAATTAAAGTTATTATTGTTAAAATTAAAGTTATTATTGTTAAAATTAAAGTTATTATTGTTAAAAATAAACCCCAGAATGTCGCAGATCTGGGGAGGCACGATAATTATTGTGCTTAACCCCTCAGGGGGCTAATTCTCGGCAATCTCGAATGTGACTTGTTACTAAGGTTTTCTTCGTAGAATCTCGAATGTGACATAGGTACCCCAGAATTTGCCCCCTGGGTCAAAAGCTAAGAACAATTAAGAAAACCTAACCCTTGACTTCCTAAAGGCCAGAATCACGAAAAAACAGACCATGCAGCTGCACTAGACAGTTTCAAGTTTAGAACAGCAGCCGCTTCAGCAGCAGCCCCAGGGGAAATAGACGCAGAAACCACATGAGACGGCGCAATGGTGCAGTTTCGGAGCAGGCACCGATCCACCGGGGGATCAAAGTGAGATGATGTGAGTTGATTCACTTACAGTCCTCATCCGCTCGTGTAGTATCGCCTCGACGCAGGCGGTCTGTCGCGCGATGTCGTGCAGACTGTCCTGCGCCACCTGGATCTTGCTCGTGCGGAGGATGCACGGCGCGAACACTATCGCCAGAGCGTTGGCGCCCATTCTGTAGAGCGGGCGAGATTTTATACACCGGTTAGTATGGAGTGTAATGTGTGCCGAGATGATTTTGAAAATGCAAAGTCCGTTTTTTTCAATGTCGAAGCAAACTGTAGGAGTTAGGCACGATTTAGTTCATGATTGCGAATTTATCAACAACAACAAAAAACTGAACGTTATTTTAGATGCCAATAACTTATTACGTATTTTGTGGGGTGTTTTTCTACTGTTTTATTTGATAACTGACTGGCATTTCAGTTGTGAGTGGAATAAGTAACAAACTTTTATACTGAAAATATTTAAAAAGGATTTAAAATGTGCAGTGCTCACGAAAGTTTAAGTTTAAAAAGGTAAAAATAAAAAAAAAGCTTTTAGTATTGAATGCACTTTTTGTTTTTAGCCTCATAAACAATATTTAAATGATAAAATAAGTTAGTGGTTGACAACTTTCCGGTGGCAATAATATCTGAGCACTTCCATGCTTCGGAAGGCACTTTAAACCGTTGGTCTCGTTTGTTGTTGATTAATAACAATCGTTGAACTATGTCAGAGGCCCTTTGGGCGGCCTAAAAATTCTGACACCAGGGGGGTTACTCTAGACGCTATTGCGATCAAATTAAAAAGTTTTAAAATTAATATATTTTTTAATTCGCATAGTAATGCTTTGATTTTAAATACTTTGTAATGTTTATTCAAAGGTAAGGCTGTTTTATTCAATAAAAACACAAAATGCGTTGTAAAATATTAATTTTGCGCCATATTGCGGCCGTATTGGAAAAATGCGTCAAGGGTAGAGGGGCAGGGGTGGCCACTACCTCATACGATTAACTAACTTACCGGTTGCTTTCCTCATTGAGCGCGACCCTCGCCAGGTGGAAGATGAGCCGCTCCACCAGGTCGAAGTTGGGCTTCGGTAGCTTCTTCAGGATCGTGAATATGCTGTGGACACGCTCCTGCGAAGGGAAAGAGGGATTGTTTTGTAAGACACATTCAACGTCTAACTAGGTCACATACGGAGTTCCGAGACTACTGGCTGTCTGTCTCAGAAAGAGCATTTATGACACATTCCGGGTCACCTTCTGACAACCATAAGAAAGCAATAGGAGCTGGCAAGATTGGCAAACTGCCGGTGTTACAGATAGGTTCAATCTTTATGGCCGCTGCCGCGTATTGACCTGTCTTTCCTGTGGGCTTGGTCGACTAAGCTGTCCGGATGGTATAGGTGCTGGGCAAGCCTACTCCATCTAAAACAATGTCCCAGGCACTGCAGCGCCGAGTGGTCTCTTCACCCATCTAGTGTGAGTGAAGGTGCCACTGGACGCTGTATAAATCATCTCATTACGTAGATGCAAAGGCCTTAGTTTTTTATGGCCGCTGAGAAGTTAGTCACAAGGCGCTAAAGGGTTGACTAAACCTGCGCGGTACCGCATTCGAAGCTCACTTCACTGCCGCCAAAAAGATTCGAAATGCTGCTGGAGTGTTTGTTACCTGCGGGTCAGATATCTGCGCGGCCAGTATGAAGTCGTCGTAGAGGTCAAAGGTCAGCAGCGGCTCGGGCAGCTCTCTAAAGAAGCTCTTGAGTCAAGTGTTACCTGCGGGTCAGATATCTGCGCGGCCAGTATGAAGTCGTCGTAGAGGTCAAAGGTCAGCAGCGGCTCGGGCAGCTCTCTAAAGAAGCTCTTGAGTCAAGTGTTACCTGCGGGTCAGATATCTGCGCGGCCAGTATGAAGTCGTCGTAGAGGTCAAAGGTCAGCAGCGGCTCGGGCAGCTCTCTAAAGAAGCTCTTGAGTCAAGTGTTACCTGCGGGTCAGATATCTGCGCGGCCAGTATGAAGTCGTCGTAGAGGTCAAAGGTCAGCAGCGGCTCGGGCAGCTCTCTAAAGAAGCTCTTGAGTCAAGTGTTACCTGCGGGTCAGATATCTGCGCGGCTAGTATGAAGTCGTCGTAGAGGTCAAAGGTCAGCAGCGGCTCGGGCAGCTCTCTAAAGAAGCTCCTGAGTCAAGTGTTACCTGCGGGTCAGATATCTGCGCGGCCAGTATGAAGTCGTCGTAGAGGTCAAAGGTCAGCAGCGGCTCGGGCAGCTCTCTAAAGAAGTTCTTGAGTCAAGTGTTACCTGCGGGTCAGATATCTGCGCGGCCAGTATGAAGTCATCGTAGACGTCAAAGGTCACCAGCGGCTCGGGCAGCTCTCTAAAGAAGCTCTTGAGTCAAGTGTTACCTGCGGGTCAGATATCTGCGCGGCCAGTATGAAGTCGTCGTAGAGGTCAAAGGTCAGCAGCGGCTCGGGCAGCTCTCTAAAGAAGCTCTTGAGTCAAGTGTTACCTGCGGGTCAGATATCTGCGCGGCCAGTATGAAGTCATCGTAGACGTCAAAGGTCACCAGCGGCTCGGGCAGCTCTCTAAAGAAGCTCTTGAGTCAAGTGTTATCTGCGCGGCTAGTATGAAGTCGTCGTAGAGGTCAAAGGTCAGCAGCGGCTCGGGCAGCTCTCTAAAGAAGCTCCTGAGTCAAGTGTTACCTGCGGGTCAGATATCTGCGCGGCCAGTATGAAGTCGTCGTAGAGGTCAAAGGTCAGCAGCGGCTCGGGCAGCTCTCTGAAGAAGCTCTTGAGTACGGAGGCTCGCACGTGCACCGCGTAAGAGTCAAGCGTGTCCGCGCCCTCCTCGGGCCGCTCGTCGAGCAGCCGCCGCAGCTCGCGCACCTACGGACAGATTGTTTTATTGAGTCTTCTGTTTTGGGAAAATCACTGATGAATTTAACATTGTGCCTGGGGCTTAAGACGGAACGCGGGTAGCCGGCTGCTCCATACAAAAAATACAAAAAGGGAGACCTGTTTCCTCCCTGGATAATTGTTTTCGAAAAAATATGTTTAGGCCATTCAATTTATATGTACCTCTGCCTCCCTATGTTTTCCTTTTTTTATCATTTTAATTATTTTAATACAATTTATTTAAATAATTAAAATAACAAAAAAAGGAAAACATAGGGACATGGCAGAGGTAAATATAGATTGAATGGCATAAACATATTTTTTCTAAAACAATTATCCAGGGAGGAAACAGGTCTCCCCTTTTGTATGGAGTTGAGGTTACCCGCGTTCCCTCTTAAGTCTGTAACGCAATGGCGTGTCGATGGCGTACAAGTGGAACCGGGGTTTCCTCGTTTTTCTCCTGCAACCAGCGAACTAATCGACTAAAGTTAGAATCAGGTGCTACAAAAACATTAAAAGGACCGACAGCATTAATAAATCTTAATTGAAGCTGTCAACAGATTCAGGCCCCAGAAGTTGAAGATGGATGAACCGAAATCAGTAGAAGGGAGGCGGTAGAAAACCAGACGGCATTCGGTGGGTAGGCCAGCAACTAATAGTTTGTAGACATTGAGTAAAGATGCGAGTGGAAACAGCCTGCGACATCTTTTACGTATGATGATGATGAAGATTCTAAAATATCTCTCTCTCTCATATAACTGTAGTAGTAGGGGTTTTGATGATGAAGAATAGGCTTATTTGTTGACTTCTAAACGAAAGAACGTCTAAACATAGGTCTGCGAGGTCAGTTAACATCATATCTTTATAGTTCAGTCATTTTATGTTTTTCACCTAAACTAATTAATAAAGTTTTCAAACTTGTGTCACAGTATACCTTTGGGTGTAGTGATGAAAACCCACAACTCTCCCCCCCTCTCCACCTGACGCTTCACCCCCTCTCACCATGAAATAGGTCCAATTTTTTTGTTTTTTCAATTTTGTGGGAAAACTATAGAAGATACGGCAAAAGTGTCAAAGGCAAACATAATCCTTATAAAATTTAACACAAAAATGATTATACACATTTTTTTGATAGGCTTGATGGTATTCGAGCTATAGCTAGTTCTATTATCCAAAAACTTCGCTATGAGCAAAAAAATATCGTAACCAGCCTTTTTGTTTCAAAATATTAAAAGTTAGGTACGGAATTGTGTCAGGGAGCCTATGTTAATTAGTTGTTAGTACTTTAGCCTACAAAATGAGCTTTCATTCATTTCATTACGCATAATACTTATGGAGTTATAACTATCAGAGGTCTGGCGGTCACCAGTTACGCACGGCTCCCCGTTAATGGTTTTTTCCTTTTTTTGGGAAAACCATAAGAGATACGAAAAAGGTGTTAAAGGCAAACATTATCCTTATTAAATTTCACATAAAACAGTATAGCATATTTTTTGATAAACTTAACGGTATTCAAGCTATAGCCAGATACACCGAAAAATATGTCAAAAAATTACATAAGTCGAATTTCTTTTAAAATCTTAATAATTACGTACAAAGTAGTGCTCAGGGAGACTACGCCAATAATTGTAAGTTATTTAGACTACCAAACAAGCTTTCATCCATATCATTACGTACATTAGTTCTGGAGTTATACGTTCTGGAATTATTAGACAGTTAAAAATATTGCTTATTAATTATTTAAGGTTCGATACCTTATATACGAATCTATCGCCAAGAGGACGTCAAAGGGAGTTAGTTTATTGAAACGGTATTAATAATGAGCCATAACATCAGTTACAACTTTTTAATAACAGGAAATATGAAATAAAAACTCTAGTCACAAAGACTCTACATCTCCCTCAATATCATGATTTTTGTTAAAACTGCTTTTGCCTCGGCAACCGCTGCATTGCATCATTTTCCGCAGATGATGAATGAGGAGAAAATTTGCGTCATCATTAGCAAGTACTTATTAGAGTTATTCCTTCGTCTTTCAGTCTGTTGGCCAGTGGAGCAATGAGTCTTTTCTTATTGCTCAAATTACTCAACAGAATGTTTCGGTTAGGAAAGTTGTGTTCTTTCATTGAATTGAATCTCAGGACATTTTCTGTTGATAATACGTCTCAGTCTTCTTCCAGCTAGGCTGCGGAAAAATGCAACGCAGCGGTTGCCGAGGCAAAAGCTGTTTTAACAAAAATCATCATATTGAGGGAGTCTTTGTGATTAGTGTTTTTATTTTATTTTTCCTGTTATTAAATGGTTGTAACTGATGTTATGGCTCACTATTAATAACGTTTCAATAAATTACCTCCCTTTGACGTCCTTCTGGCGATAGATTCGTACATTACTCGTTATCTTTAATAATTAATAAACAATTTTTTTTAACTGTCCTATAGTTCCAGAACTAATAACTCGATAACTATTGTACATAATTATATAGATGAAAGCTTGTTTAGTAGTCTAAATTACTTAAAATTTATAAACGTAGTCACCTTGAGCACTATTTCGTACGTAATTATTAAAAACAAAAAATGCTACTTATGTAATTTTTTGGCATATTTTTTCCCCTATATCTGGCTATAGCTTGAATACCGTCATGTTTATCAAAAAAAGATGTAGAATTGTTTTATGTAAAATTTAATAAGGATAATGTTTGCCTTTGACATCTTTTTCTTATCTCTTATAGTTTTCCCAAAAAAAAAAAAAAACTATTAACGGGGAGCCGTAAGCTACTTGTGCCCGCCAGACCTCTGATAGGTATAACTCCAAAAGTATTATGCGTAATAAAATAAATGAAAGCTCATTTAGTAGGCTAAAGTACTGACAACTAATTAACATAGGCTTCCTGAGCAAAATTCCGTACCTAACTTATAATATTTTGAAACAAATATGCTGGTTACGATATTTTTTTGCTCATACTCACATTTTTGCATAATGGAACTAGCTATAGCTCGAATACCATCAAGCCTATCAAAAAAAGGTATAGAATCTTTTTTGTGTGAAATTTAATAAGGACCATGTCTGCCTTTGACACTTTTGCCGTATCTTCTTTAGTTTTCCCACAAAATTGAAAAAACAAAAAAATGGGACCTATTTTATGGTGAGGGGGGGTGAAGCGTCAGGTGGAGAGGGGGGGAGAGTTGTGGGTTTTCATCACTACACCCAAAGGTATCATGTCACACAAGTTTGAAAACTTTATTAATTTGTTTAACCGCCCCATACATTGAAAACATAGAATGACTGGGCTATTTAGGGGGGTCTAACGTTGGAATAACATTTTTAAAGTTAGGACAATGATACGAACCTTGGAACTCAGCCCGCTCTTTCTGTAGAGGCCCTCAGTGTAGAGACCTCCGAGCTCGATGGTCATGATGAGTCTATCGACGACTATCGGCACGTTGCTGTCGCCAAACGGTAGGTCGCTTATGGGAACGCCGAACACCTGGTGACGGACACGTTTATGTTAGAGAAATCTAGAGAGACAGAACGATATTTAAGTACTTGCTTAGCGAATTTCTCAATTCAGAAATCGGCAGTTTGTCCATCTACGCATAAGGCACATCGGTCTCAATGGTTTGACAGTATTTAACCTCCGGACGACAAAATGAGACTTGCCAAACTGTCCAGTAGAAATACCATTAAAAAAAAAATATTGTCAACCTGGTGCCGTGACCAGGATGTTGACATTAAATTTTTATTTTTTTATTAACGAATTCCGATTCGGATCACATTAGAAAATTCCGCGGTCTGAGTGAGTGCACCTCTTATGAAACAAAATCCACAGCAATACAGTTATTGAAATGCTTCTATATACCAATTACTAATGGAGCCAATAAAGGATTTCATTATGTAAGTAGTAAACATAAATAAAACATGAGATATCTACCCAGTGCAAAAATTTTGGAACTAGACAGATCCTGTAGGTGTAATCAATGTTTTGAAGCAACATCTAGCAATGCCTGATTTATCTAATATTTTTCACTTTTTTTACTAGTTCGAATTCAATACAAAACGTGTAACGATAAATCTGATTTCTGATCGCCGGCTATAAAGGAAAGCTGACTGGCACCGGGTAAATGACCCTAGAATAATTAAACTTACTTATTACAAACAATGAAGTATCCGCTTACCTTGCCGCGCTTCACTATGCCGAACTGTTCCCGCCCACCCGCGTCCAGCGCGCCCACTACGGACGCGGAGTGAGAGCCGGCGTCCTTGCGACACTGCGTCGACACCTAGGAACAAACAATATCACGAGAGTTACTGTTATGACCCGTGTAAAGGCGGGCGTTTCTAGTCTTAATAGTTTACTCTGATAACAAAAAAATATTGTCGGTGGTAGAACAATGGACTCGGAAGCGAGAGACCCAGGTTCGATTCCCGGTGCGGGCATGTACCTATGACTTTAATTTATTTCAAAGCAATACCACTCACTAACTGTGAAAGAAAATATCGTAAGGAAACCTGAGCGTATGATGCATCGCCAATTTGCATTGAGCACGCGTGGTGAGCTCGAACTCTCTCTCTGAAAGAAGACTTTTGCCAAGCTAGTGGGACATGTACATTTGTACAGGCTAAATCTTATCTTATCTGGGCTTATGATGGTCTACCAGCCAGTAAGACAATAAAGAGGTCACATCACTGCAGTACCTATTTATTGCAGCACAGATAAGCAGGTTGAGTCTGGATGAACAGACTTGAACATGGCGCCGGACACACTGCTCCGGAATTCCGCGTTTCACGTTCAGAGTTCTCAGATTTGCTTCACGAGAACTTCACGATCTGACCGCTTCAATGTAAACGGTTCCAAGCAACCATAAATTAGAAAGAACGCGGAACGCAGAATTCTGAACGCAAAACGCAGAACCGGACAGTGTGTGCGGCACGTAAACACAAACGTAAAGAAAAAGAAAAGTTCTATGTTATCTGGGCTAACTAAGAGGATTTTAAAGTCTATCTACAGGGTGCATTCTAAGTGGATAGTGGAACTTTAAGTAGGCTATCTACTGATCAATACAAACAACTTGTACTAGGTGGCGAAACAAATGGAGTGAAAAAAATATCACCTGTTCCATACAAAAGGTCGACTCAGTACTGCGCCAAATGTAATGCCAAATGATATTGTTTTCGCTCCATTTTTGTCGCCACCTAATACAAGTTGTTTGTATTGATCAGTAGACAGCCTACTTAAGACGACGTACGTCTCACAACTAGCGCCGCCAATGGAAAAAAAATCATATCTTTTTTTTGGATGCGTTTTTAGCAAAAAACGCTCCTGCGATTCCTCAACGCGAGGCTTAACTATTTTTAGGACCTAAGGTTTGGATTCCAGATCCTAGAACTTAAGAATGCAATCCTGGAATCCAAACCTTAGGTCCTAAAAATAGTTAAGCCTCGCGTTGAGGAATCGCAGGAGCGTTTTTTGCTAAAAACGCATCCAAAAAAAAGATATGATTTTTTTTCCATTGGCGGCGCTAGTTGTGAGACGTATTTCACCTTAAAGTTCCGCTATCGACTTAGAGTGCACTCTGTAAATATGTTCCAGGCACTGCAACGTCCGAGCTGTCAATGTACAAAGCAGTTAAATCGACGAAAGTTCGTAACTAGATCTTGTTCCAAGGGCTTACTTTAGTGTAGCACTTCTTGTGCGAGGCGAGGCGGCAGGTCTGACAGATCAGCGAGCGCTCGATGGGCCACATGAAGAAGGTCTTGCAGATCTCGCACTCGGTCGGGATGTTGATCATGCTCAGGATGAACGTGTGCCCCTTGTACTGGATCGGGTCGTCAACCTGTAAAACAAAAGTAAGATGTAGCCTGTACATGTCCCGCTAGCTGGGCAAAGACTTCTCTCAAAGAGAGAGTTCTAGCTGCAACCAACCAACCCAACCAACCAACCTGTACGAGACAAATAGAAATGTTAGACATACAGGGTTTTAAATAGCTTTTTCCCTCAAACACTCCAACTTCTAAATGTGACTTTGGTAAAAGCGCATTTTTTTCCATACATTTTTTTTCAGTGTTTTTTGTATTACTTTTTGGCGCGGAGTATCAAATAGGCACATCTTAGGTGGGAAAGGTGGTAGAGAGTAAAGGGGCACGAAATCGCACCGCACAGGCAGCGCTGGAATGATAGAAATGCACACTTTAAAAAATAAGAAAAGTTCAATAAATAAAAAGTATCGAACAAAGTTGTTGGAAATCACATTTAGAAGTAGACGTGTTTCAGGAAAAATACAATTAAAAATTTTCCCTGTATATTCGATTCGATCTGGTTGTGAAGTGAGCGCCGAGACCGAGTCAAGTAGCGCCAGATGAAAATATGTGAGTGTGATGCACTTGTTACTTTACTGCCGTCAAAAAATGTTCGAGCTGTACCGACCAAGTTTAACAACATCGGCAATCAGTTTCAGTTTTCGTTTTCAGTGATCAACTAAGCGAATGGGTCTTTCGCCGTAGATACCGACCAGCCATGTGACTCAAAGTGGCAGGGAAAGACTCGCTCTAGAGATTTACATTTACGTAAACATTTTCCTGTGGGCTTGGTCGACTAAGCTGTCAGGATGGTATAGGTGCTGGGCAAGCCTACTTTATCTAAAACAATGTCCCAGGCACTGCAGCGCCGAGTGGTCTCTTCACCTATCTAGTGTGAGTGAAGGTGCCACTGGACGCTGTATAAATCATCTCATTACGTAGATGCAAAGGCCTTAGTAGAGATTTACATTTAGCACCGAGTGGCTAAGGTTGAGAATACTGATAGATAGAGAGAGAGAGAAGTGGAACATAATAAGCTGAAGATACGCATCATTACCTTTACCTTTCGCTTCTTGTCCTTTTTCCGCTTCGTCCGCGCTTTGTCCGTCTCATGTTGGCTCATGAACTCGTCCATAAACCCTCGGAAGGCGTTGACACCCATTGTGATGGAGAGCGTTGACCCCTCTCGCTTGGTGACCGTTTCCATGACGTGGAGGAAGTTTCCGATCAAGTCCTTGTATTTGAGCGCCGAGCCCCGTGTTTCGACGACGCTGTAGGTAGCTACGAGGTTGTCTTTGAACTCGCGCAGTGCGTGCTTGAATACCCTGTCCACCTGGCGAGACAAAATACGTGTTTGCGGTTAGACAAATGTACACTGAGGGTTGGCTCAAAGGGGAAAATACTCATTTATGACCAGGGGCTTAAGTCTGTAACGCAATGGCGTGTCGATCGCGTCTCAGTAGAAGGACCAAACCAGGGTCTCCTCGTTTTTCGCCTACAACCAACGAACTAATACTCTGGAATTAGAATATTCTTTGCTGTACTAAGGACCGACAGCATTTATAAATCGTAATTGAAGCCGTCAACTGGGAGCCAATTTAGGCACCATTGCGTTACAGACCGATGGTCGGACGACATCGTTGTGTTGGCGGAGGGTCCATGGATGCGGATGGCGAGAGACCGTGAGAGGTGGCGCGAGGGGGAAAAGGCCTATACCCAGTAGTGGGCAGAGGAGGGCTGATGATGATGCCCAGTAGTGGGCAGTCATGGGATACTGGTGGATCATAGTTATGATGATAGGTAGTCTACAAGAGGGTGACAAAAACGGACAAAATATGTAGTTGAAATTAGCTAGATGAAACCATCATGTTGTAAGAAAACCTCGGCCGATGTAGCGAATGTATGCAGGTTTCTTTAGATGCTAAATAAAATTAAAAATGTATGGTATAAAAAATAGCTCGTCTCGGATTTACAGAAAGCGGTGCAAAGAAAATATAAGGTATAATCCGCGCGGAATGAGAATGGGATGCGACCTTTTGGAACTGAGACGCGCGCGGTAAGCAAACTCGCGTCGATGCAACCTTGTCAAAGTAAATTACAGTATGTTTTCGATTGACTTTGACAAGGTTCCATCCCATTCTCATCCCGCACGCATTATAATAAATAATCTCACCTCAGACTGTTTCTCGTTGCCCCGGGACTCCATCTGATAAATCTTCTTTGTGATGAAATTCTGCATCGCTTGCAGCTCCGTCGCGTCCGATATTATCTTGTCCGTCCTGTCCATAAACTCGGACGTCCTATAAAAATATGCAACATTTAGAATCAAATATACATTTCGATATTCTAGGTGGGACCGTGAGATGTATCAAAAATGCTATACCTGTCCAAGTTATGGTTGACTAAGCAACTTATTTATTCAACTCATCTTCTTGCCGTCTCCTATCGGAGGTTGGCAATCATTTTGGCTATTTCTTTTTTTTTTTTTTTTTTTAATCTTTATTTTTATTGAAGGTTTGGTACACAAACGTGACCATGTCACCTTCGTAACAGCTACAATAGTTTTAATTTAAATCTTAATAATAAATGACATTATAATTACTTTCTAGCACGCATACCAAACATTACTAATTTATATAATTTTCTCGCATCGTCCGACAGAGGGTCAGACAAGGCAACATTGCAAGCACCGATCTCAGATTTCTTCTTTTATGACTGCGTTCAACTCATAAAAACGTAAGATTTTCACAAAAGGACCTAATGGTACTTAAATCGCGAAAAAATACTGGAGGTTCCATACTTCAGTGCCACAAATTAAATATCTGGTTTATACAAACCTTTGCAGGTTAAAGTTGGACACTGTTTCCTCAATGGTCTGCTTCCGCTTGTGCCTCGGTCTGGCGGCGGCGGCGGCAGGGCTGCTACATGGCATGTTGATAACCCCTTTGTTCTGTACACTCTTAGGCGGACTTGCGTCACTCAGGGTTAGCAAACTAACTCCGAGTTAACTTGACATTTCCATACAAATTTTGACGTTAACTCAGAGTTAACTCGCTAACTCTGGGTGACGCAAGTGGACCTTTGATGCACAAGGCTATAGTATTATAGTTACCTCTGTAGGTTGAAGTTAGAGACAGTTTCCTCAATGGGCTGCTTCAGCTTGTGCCTCGGCTGGTGTTCAATACACATTCGGAATGATACGCGAGGCAACATGTTATGCACCTCTGTAGATTATATTAGAGTCTTATCGATGGACAGCTTCTGCTTGTGACCTGATGGTGACGCCATTGATCTTATAGCTGATGTACAAAGAAGGATTTTACCTTTGTGGATTGAAGTTAGAGATGGTTTCCTCAATAGGCGGCTACCGCTCATGCCACGGTCTTGCAGCGACCACTGGACATGTTTATGACGTCCTTATTCTGCATAAACTTGGATGTACAAGGAAATTAGTTAGATACCTCTGTAGGTTAAAGTTAGAAACCGTCTCTTCTATTGGCTGCTTCCGCTTGTGCCTCGGTCTGGCGGCGGCTACAGGGCTGCTACAGGGCATGTTGATAACCCCTTTGTTCTGGACACACTTGGTGTGGTACAACTGTTTGCAGCCGATGCAGCGTTGTCCTTGCGTCACAAACGCGTCGATCGCCTGGTGGCAGTATACGCACTTGTCGCCCTTGCCGACACGCGTGCACTTGCGGAACCTGTGAAAGGCAATGGGTGTTTTAGTTGTTTGTTGTTGTTGGCTGTTTTAGTGCCGCTTAAGGCGCTGGGCATAGTGAATTAGCCCGCGCGCAAAGAAAAATGCACAAAATCGATTCCTGTATCAAACACACAAAAAAAATAGAAAATGTTCACATATCAAACCCTAGAATTAGTTGAGACCTATCTAATACAGCCAGTTTCATGTTGATATCCATAACAGATTGCAAGATATTTTGCTTGAAAAAAAGTGCACCGCCTATTTTTTTTCAAGCAAAATATCTTCAAAACGTTTATAAATGTCAACACGAAAATGACTGATTTAGATAGGTCTCACCTAATTCTAGGGTTTGATATGTGAACATTTTCGATTTGTTTAGTGTATTTGATACAGGAATCGATTTTGTGCATTTTTCTATGCGCGCGGGCGATTCACTATGCCCAGCGCCTTAAAAATTAACTGAAAAAAGACGCTACGCCTTCTTTTTGCACTTTGTTCAATAAACAAACTAAAACCGGATATTTTTTGTTTTTTCTAAAGCACTAACCCGTGCTAGGGAATAATTTAAACATTTATAATAAGTTGAAAAAATTCACTCGGGACAGGACTTGAACCCGCAACCTCTCGCATACCGTGCAGGCGCTCTACCAATTGAGCTACCGAGTCAAGTAACTGTCGATGCGAATTTCTTCAACTAGTCTCCGTCAACTGGACCGGGGGCGCCACCTGGTGTGATTAGTTTGCACTAATCTACACCACCCAATGCGTTCATCTTTGCAGATGAAATGCTCATTGGAATTTTGATATTGCCACTACTTATTATAAATGTTTAAAACCGGATAGATAAAGTTGCCTCACTAGGCTAACCTTTATAGAGAGTCAGACTCCATATTGCGCCATTTTTCGTTCAATACTATAATAAGAAAAGAGCGAGGTGTATGGCTGAGTCCCGCCAAGAGCGAAGCTTAGAGCGTTCGAACCCCCTGCAAATGCCGCGATTAGCGAAGCTCTAGGCGGCAGAGTTCGGCGGGTGAGGTCACCTAGTTTTTAAGTAGACCGCTCGCACGAAAGGCACATCTGACTGGATCCACCACACATATTGGCGACCTTGCGAGCGGAAGGGTGTGTAACATGGTCAATAGCGGGTCAGTAGTGTCAGTTACCTGTGCCCGGCGATGTGGAACAGGCCGTTGTTGGTCTGCCCGATATAATCACTGGACAGCGGGTCCGCCGCTCGCTCGCAAGTGGCCGGGTCCGAGTTCCTTCGCCGCAGAGCAGCGTCGGGCGCGGCTAGGCGGAGCGGGGCACCTGCCTCGAGCATCGGCGTCATGAGGTCTGAGGTCGCGCTGCAAACGGAATATGGTGTTGTAGTCTTCAAGTTTTTTAAAGTAGGTCCGCGGTGTAAGAGGGCACAAAGACTCAAATAGAGACATTGGTGTTTCCTCGTAACCTCACAGCTTTTGCATTTGCGGGCCACAGTATGAAAGGAGTATTTTTAGGTAGGATAAAAGTTGCAATGTCATTGTTTAAGCGGTCGTGAAATGCTACTTCATCATTCATCACATCATCCATCATTCAAGGTATCGAACATGGTACAATTTGTACTATTCAACATTAAAGTAAGGATCTCAACGCAATTTCGAGGATAATTTAGCTGTTTGCGTGTCAACAGGACTACTTCCATCACAACTGCCACACTTTTTACGTGGTGAAAAGGACTAAAATGGCAACTAAAACTAAGGCCTTTGCATCTACGTAATGAAATGATTTATACAGTGTCCAGAGTCTTCACTCACATTAGATGGGTGAAGAGACCACTCGGCGCTGCAGTGCCTGGGACATTGTTTTAGATGGAGTAGGCTTGTCCAGCACCTATACCATCCTGACAGCTTAGTCGGCCTAGCCCACAGGAAAGAA
>OX439393.1:11772267-11939370 GCA_949319315.1 Zelleria hepariella
TTTATTTAAAAGATGGTTTTCTAGCGAGTGTTCTTGGATATTATGTTTTATCAAAATTGGTTCAGCCGTTTATGAGATATCGTCGCTTATACTTCAACACCGCGAGTAGCATTTTAAACGTTATAAACATTTTGAACCTATTGGACAGAGAATCTTGCTGCCCGTTTTTTCCACCAATGTATAAATTCATGATCATGGTGTTGAAATCTTCAACACCGCGAATATGCATTTTTAACGCCATAGAATCTTGCAGCGCGCTTTTTCCCCCAATGTATAAATTCATGTTCGCGGTGTTGAAGTATAAGCGACGATATTATGCTAATTTGAAGCTAAAATATCGGGAATATACAGGGCGTCCCACGGCTATGCCACATGGAGGGAAAGTACCTTAAATATTGTAGATGGAACATTTTACTGAAAGAAGACATTATTTTAATTTAAAAAACTATTTAAACTGCATTCATAGATATCTAAATAATTACATGGTTGAACCGGGAATCGAACCCGTTACATGAGAAAAATAATTATCCTGTAGTTTTATCATACCGATCGAAAGGCTTCATCATAAGGATTATTTTTTGCTAAATAACATAGTGTCAGAAATAAAAGGAAGACCATGAATTTTAACATTTTTAATACCACATTAATCAATTTATCAATGAAATTCACAGGAAAAAAAAAAAAGTATGAAAATGAAACACATTTTTGAATTATTTCTTTATAATCAGCCAGCCGCATTGCGATGGAGAAAATTTTACGCGTCTTTCGGCTCAGGATACGGCTCGATTTGTTGCATACTACCTGGTAAATGTTAAAATTCATGGTCTTCCTTTTATTTCTGACACTATGTTATTTAGCAAAAAATAATCCTAATGATGAAGCCTTTCGATCGATATGATAAAACTACAGGGTAATTTTTTTTTCTCATGTAACGGGTTCGATTCCCGGTTCAACCATGTAATTATTTAGATATCTATGAATGCAGTTTAAATTGTTTTTAAAATTAAAATAATGTCTTCTTTCAGTAAAATGTTCCATCTACAATATTTAAGGTACTTTCCCTCCATGTGGCATAGCCGTGGGACGCCCTGTATATTAAAAAAATGTAGTTAATACTATTAAAAAAATCAGATCAATTCCTCTCACTCAACTCATTAGGACCCAAAAGTAATATATTCTCGAAGCGAATCGATCCTGCCCGTCTCCAAGCGGGTTTTAAGTTAAACATCTACAGCGCTTTTGCTCGGAATAAGAACCCTAAAGGTCTGTGTACATAGGACCTCGTTATTGCTTTCTTTATGTTCTCCTCTTCCCTAACTATGAATGGAATGTTGTCTGTCTGTTTGTCACCTTTTCAAGGATACAGATAATCAATTTCAGAAAGAAAAATGGCAGTTCTGTAGCTGAAACTTGGAATAGGCTAGGCTAGATCAATAATAGTTACACCATTCTATTCTCCGACGAAATTAAAATACCCTATGAACTATTTAAAAAAAAAAAACAAATTACCTCCACACCAAATACCTACCTAATAACTGGCACATTATGGTTGAATGGTTCAACATTTTAATTTTTAATTTTGTCATTATTGAAATAAAGTTAACTTTCGTCGCTTAAAAGCATCGAGCGGAGTCTGGAACAACATCTAGTGTAACTTATAAAAGATATTCTTTGACTAGGATAATCTCCTCTTATTTACCAGGCGCACACAGCCCCGTAGATATGCGAAACTTAGGCATATGGGAGTTAATCCCATCTTATTTAACGAAGGTCTTAAAACTCGAGAAATAAACTTTTATCTACACTCGGGGATAAAGTGTAATTTCGAAATGCGTCTTTCTGACTTAGAAGTTTTAATTGGAAAAGACTGGTAATACCAGTCTGACATGTATATTTGTAAAGTCAGCACCCGGAGCTTACTCGTACTCCTCTTCGTTCGATATTCGCATTTCTGTTGAGGTTGATAAGAACAATACGCTAGCTAGCCTTGGCATTCTTCGAATGTACCTAAGCAATATCGAATTGTATTTATTTATAGCTACAGGAAAATAACATCAATTGTGGTCTAGGCAGGGGTCGGCAACCTTTTGAGACTAAAGAGCCAAAATTTGCAATTTACAAAATTTCCCACTTTTCAAAGGGCCACAAAATATAGTATCATTATGATATAATTTACTTATTTATTTAAAATCCATTTTTTTTTCCGATTTTAACCTCAACTTTCTTGATAGAAATGTCCGTTTTAAATAGGATAAACGTATGCGCTGTTGTTGAAGGTTGAGGATATCATGATCCTCGATTTTTTTTATGCATATGGTACTAAAGAGCCGCAACACTCATCGAAAGAGCCGCATGCGGCTCGCGAGCCGCAGGTTGCCGACCCCTAGGGATTTGATTGGACCCAACAGCAGCATAATTGGCATTGCGCGCGTGATTCTATTCAAACCATACGGCTCCATATAAGTGGCAGCAAAATCTTAGGCTCCGGCCAAACTTGCAATTTGTATCAGAGGAACTTTGCGATCGCGTGCCAAGAACGCCGCCTGTTCAGCTGGGAGCATTACAAAGAAACATTCCGACATACGATTCCTACGTCACGTCTTCCCAGTTCAACACCCATTTAGGTATCTCCACTGCAGCGTAAAGTGAATAGCGATTTAAGCGATCCAGCGAACGGAAATTGCAATACTCATTCATGTGACACTCCTGTCGTTGCAAAGTTCTCGTATAGATGTGGCATACATGGCTGCTGCACCATAACCAGGGGAACTAGGCCTCCGCACCCGCCCACTAATCTTTGATCCGCCGCCGCGTCAGCCCACGCCCGGGGGCCTAAGTTAATTGGATGCCTCACACAATCCCTGCCCTGAAAGCGAACGGTATGTCAAACCATCGAGTTGCCCGACCGTTTAATATTTCCATCGAAATTAGTTGTCGACCCGATGCTTCCATTTCGGGTGTTCCGATCCGATTGTTTTTAGTTTGTTATTTCGAGTGCTGCGTTTGCCAAGGTTGCCAATGTGAGTTAAAGGCAAACTGATTCCATGAGATTCTCTAACAGTTTCCGACATAAGGCGCTGGGCATAGTGAATCACCCGCGCGCAAAGAAAAATGCACAAAATCGATTCCTGTATCAAATACACTAAACAAATTGAAAATGTTCACATATCAAACCCTAGAATTAGGTGAGACCTATCTAAAACAGCCAGTTTTGTGTTGACATTGATAAACTTTTTGAAGATATTTTGCTTGAAAAAAAATTGGCGGCGCGCTTTTTGCAATCTGTTATGGATATCAACATGAAACTGTCTGTGTTAGATAGGGTCTCAACTAATTCTAGGGTTTGATATGTGAAGATTTTCGATTTTTTTAGTGTATTTGATACATGAATCGATTTTGTGCATTTTTCTTTGCGCGCGGGCTAATTCACTATGCCCAGCGCCTTAATTGCCTAAGGCCTTTGCATCTACGTCCAGTGGCACCTTCACTCACACTAGATGGGTGAAGAGGCCACTCGGCGCTGCAGTGCCTGGGACAATTGCGATAGTTAATTGCCTAACTAGTGAATAATGTCAACCGTACTGGCAAAACAAATCAAATGACCTCTCATTGTTAAATTCGGTTCAAGCGGTTGGGTTGAACCATAGTCAATTCGGTACGCAAAGTTTTTTGTTCGAAAGTCCGTTATTGGCTTAATCTTATATTTAGACAATATTGAGAAACTAATTTCAATATTTTTTATTTTGCTTCAGTAGTTTGGATTTTACAACGTTTCAAAGATACGGTTTTATGACCTTCACGCGACGGTCTGCATACTGTTGGCGCTGTTTGGCGGTCATAGGAATAAAACATTTTAGCGCATAAAAACAAAACTACTGAAGCAAAATAAAAAATATTGAAATTAGTTTCTCAATATTGTCTAAAGATAAGATTAAGCCAATAACGGACTTTCGAACAAAAAACTTTGCCTTCCGAATTAGGCAGAGAGGACATAACAGTACCTACGTACCTACCGACCTTAAACCTTTATTGAACGAGCGAGCGAAGTTCTCCGAGTCTACTGGAACAATCCGGCGTTTGTATGTATGTATGTATGTATGTATGTATGAATGTTCGTTCGACGATAACTTGAGTAAATTTAGTCGGATCGTCTTGAAATTTGGTAGGCAGGTAAATGAGGCAAAGAGAATTTTTAAGTTCGAACATGAGCCAAATCGGTCGAGGGGTTGCTGAGATATGGGGTCGCGAGTTCATAGTTCGGGGCGAACCACTAGTTATATCTACGTTAGATCATTTGTGCAGCGGCTAGCAGAACCTCCACGCTCGATGTGTGAAGTAAAGTAATAGGATATTATCCAACTAAATACATTCATGGCAGTGAAAACCATAACACATAATTATCTTTTAGGCTTCGCCGCAGTTTCATTGTAGCATTTCATACAATCCACGATCACAAGGTAAGGTTGGGTTATTATCACGTTTCTGCCTGTGATACGAAGCCTCCAACTATGCCTTTAATCAAAAGTGACGGCTAGCTAGCTGGGCCCTTAGCCTGTAACACAATGGTGCCAAAATGGGCTGTCAGGTGACGACTTCAATTACGATTTGCTAACGCTGTCTGTCCTTTTAATGTTTTTGTAGTACAGCAAAGAATATTTTGATTCTAATTCTAGAGGATTAGTTCTCTGGTTGTAGGAGAAAAACGAGGAGAGCCCGGTTTTGTCCTTCTGCCAGGATGCCATTGACCCGCCATTGCGTTACAGGCTAAGGGCCCAGATCAGAGGTCCTAGCTACTATGACTCTACCTTTCATTGAAGCGTAGTGAATTTAACCCTTTGAGTCTGGGAATTCCTATTTTCAAGTGGCAGGCTCAGCACAAAGGGTGTCGGTGTTGTTAAGTTATTTCCAATGCGTGCACTAGGTAATTTTCCAGTGGCAGGCTCAGCGCAGAGGGTATCGGTGTTGTTAAATTATTTGCAATGCGTGCACTAGGTAGGTAGGTACGGTCGGCCACAGTCACAGATACCCCATGGCAGTTCTTACCGCGCGCGGCATAAGGGCGCCAATCGAACAAAAAGGGGTATCCTAGCGTGTGGCCGACTGTATATCCTAAAATTGGGTACGCAAAGTTTTTTGTTCGAAAGTCCGTTATTGGCTTAAACTTATCTTTAGACAATATTGAGAAACTAATTTAAATATTTTTTATTTTGGTCCAGTAGTTTTGTTTTTATGCGCTAAAATGTTTTGTTCCTATGACCGCCAACAGTATGCAGACCGTCGCGTGAAGGTCATAAAACCGTATCTTTGAAACGTTGTAAAATCCAAACTACTGAACCAAAATAAAAAATATTGAAATTAGTTTCTCAATATTGTCTAAAGATAAGATTAAGCCAATAACGGACTTTCGAACAAAAAACTTTGCGTACCGAATTTCAATAACTCTTTTTGCAGGGTCAACCGGAGCAAATTTCTGTCAAATAATGTAGCTTTATTTTTAAGGTTTCGGCTGTGCGTTCTCTGTCAATGTGTCATGGTCGTGTTTTATGTATAGGACGGTCAGGCGGCCCTAAGTTCGTTCCACATCCACGTTGCGCCTCTAAATAGATTGATTGACACGTGACATCAGTACAGTACAGTCAGTTACGATACCTCTTTTGAATCGATTGACGCACCTATGCCCTGCGCGATAAGAGCCACCATTACTATCGCGTGTCGCTTACCCGTACAGTCGCGCACGGTCCGACCGTCGCGCTAATCGTGTTAACTTTGTGCCGTCCGACAGTGCACGCGACTGTACAGTGTACATGGCGCAGCTAAGTGCTAAGGTGTTTGGCAGATGTCAAAACGTCGCAAAATTGTATCGGGCGGACAATGGAGGTGATATTTTTCTCCGTTATTGTGCTCGGATAACATTTGTGTCAGCTGCGTGCGTCGATGTCGAAATGCGCTATCGTTTTGTCGATGCGGGTTTTGTTTGTGCCATACCTACCTACAATGTAATGAAAAAGTCGGGTAGGTGTTAAGGGTCAAAGAAAGTGTGGCAGGAACGGCCACATTTTTACAGTTTTTTTTTCAATTTCGTAGCTAAACTGGTATGTTTTTGTTCGGCGATGATAGTTTCACGACATTTAAATAGTATTATTTTCATTATTCTAAACATCAGAACAACCATAATTAAGCTGATTTGTTTTTCTGCTCGAACCAGTGGTACTGCCCAAAATACTAGAAGTTCGAACAAATCTCATAATTAGCTGAATTATTGTTGTTCAGAATAATGAAAACTATTGTATTGCCACGCTGCAGCGCAACATTTTGAGTAGGTATTATTTCGATTGTGCTTCGGGTGACATTTCCACTTGCGTGAATGAAGTTGCTAATTAAAATCAAAGCCTCGTCTTAATGCTCCACAGACCACAAACCGTAGGACCTGGAAAGCTGAAATTTTGCACAGATAGCTTCTATATGCTGTAGACAAGGGAATACGCTATAAAGGCCCAAACCTAGGCACAGCCTGCACCGCCAATGGAAAAAATATATATATCGAAAAAATAGTTAAGCCTAGGGATTATCATTTGACGTTTCGTTTTTAGCAAAAAACGCATCAAAAAAGAAGATAATTATGTTTCTTTTCCATTGGCGGCGCTAGTTGTGCCTAGGTTATCAGTTATCACCTTAAGAGGGCATTAGAGCACCATTTTTCCATACGAACATAGTTCGGGTTTAATTTCTAAACTACAGGCTGGATTTTGCTGAAACTTGGTTTATATCAGTAGTTGATCATTATGGAGGTTTGCAAATAGTCTTTAGAATAAAAACATTGCCTGAAAAAAATAAGAGCGATGCTTTTTTCGCGCCGAAAAAGGGGTTACTTTCAGCTGTTATTTACTTACATTATTACACTGTCTATTGGAGTCTAACTACCTTGGAAACATCAATAATGTGTTGTACTTGTCAGAAAAAAAAAAGATTTTCGAAATACCTTACAAAATGTAGAAATAGCAGCTGAACTACGAAAAATTTTGGGAAAATACATCTATTACATTACAACTACAACTAGATACTCGCGAAAGGACACGAACACACGTAGACTCATACAGCCGCATTGCCTCTCATTTTTCCCGTGCCCCGTCTCGCTCTGGTTGAAACAGCTATAGAAAACAGTGAGTTCCCACGGTCCTGAAGGGGCCTCTTAAATTCAAGATTCTCGGAACTTCGTTCGCGCTGACACTGATGACGGGGTCGAATATACTTAGGTAGGCCACTTTTTATGTGAGTCTGCGCCGACAGTTTGTGAGTGAGTTACTGCCGATTTCTGAATTGAGAAATTCGCTAAGCAAGCACTTAATTTTATTATCGTTCTGGCCCGGTTTCTGAGTTGAGAATTTTGCTAAGCACATACTTACGCATCGCTCTGTCACGCTCTTTTGTGAGAAATCTGCAGAGACAGGACGATACTTACCCATTTGCTTAGCAAAATTCTCAACTCAGAAACCGGGCCTCTGTCTCTGCAGATTGAACAAAAGAACATGACGGTTAAGTATTTGCTTTGTGAAATTTTCAATTCAGAAACCGGGCCTGAGTGTATTTGTTTTCACGCTAAAATTGCAGGACGAATTTGTCTGAAGGAATGGAGATAGCTTAGATACCAGAATAACATAGTCTAACAAATTACTAAGACCCGCAACTTTGTCTGCGGTAATGTCGATAGCGGAAAAAAATCTTAGTCGGACGAAGTCGCGGGCAAAAGCTAGTAATACAAGGTGTTACAAAAGTACCTAACTCTTTTTACAGGGTAATAACACCCGGATCACAACCTAAATATATTTTTTGCTCTTTGACGTTCCGTTAATTTTTAAATTAATAAAATGTGAACGATGTGGCGGGAGAAAAGTATTTTTTAAATATTGTTTTCATTGACTTTCACAATGTTTTAACAACTCAAAGCTATGTAAATGCACCTACACGCACAAACATATTTTTAAATTTGAGCTAATAACAAAAACAAAAAAGTTATACAATTTTTTCAATTTAGAGGTTATAAAATAAAAATTGTTTTTTTCATCTTTCTTTTACAGATTTGTCATTCTGTTGACCAGTAGGTTACACCCTGTAAAAAGAGTTAGGTACTTTTGTAACACCTTGTATAAAAATGCTATTACGCTATTAAAAACGCCAATTCTGCAGTCATCGGTCAATACTCTCTTGACACTGATCGATACGTCGAAAGGTCCCCCAGACTTCTGAAGATCGATGTCCAGCACATACGGAATGCGAGAGTCATGTAATCGAAATTCGGTATTTATTCGTGACGATGAAAGTTTCCACACCTATGTGTCTCAAGTTCGTTGAAGCATATTGATTGATATAATTTATTTATTTTTTTATTAAACATACAAATTAATTACATTACAGAAGTCCATCGCGTAATTAATTGGAATTAAAATAGAAATAAAAAATAGGTTTTACATTAAATTATGGTTTTAGTCAAATTATTTAGAAATTAAAACATGTCAATTCATAAAATTGTAAGGACTATAAAAAATAAAAAAAGTTATATAAATGTCATGTCAGAGAAGTTTACTTAACTTAAATAAATATATTTTATTACAAATACATATAAACGAGTTTAATTAATTAAATTTCTTTCCTTACGAGTTAACGTAAAAAAATATCATAGGGATTAAGTCGCGGGGAAAGACTAGTGGTTACACTAACCTACCAACTAGAAATATTTATTATAATAAGGTCACAGGACTCGAACCCGTAACCTCAGGAAACCCCCGACTTTTTAATTTCAAATTAGAATATCTCATAAAAGGCTGATCCGATTTTGATAAAACATGCCTAAGAAGACTCGCTACAAAACCTGCTTTCAAATAAAAAAATCGGTCCACACGTTTAAGAGCTACGGTGCCACAGACAGACACACAGACAAAGCGGTTAAACTTATAACACCCGCTTTCTGGGTCAGGGGTTAAAAACAAATCGTGGACTCTCATTACTTTTTCAGTGTAAAAGAAACTATTGTCACTCTAAATGTCAAGTTAAGTTATGCTATCAGCTCCTTTGTAAATCCCCTAACAAAAAGCCTTACCAGATCCCTTGTCAGATATCCAATCGCCTTCTATTGTGTATTGTGTGATATACGACGACATATGGCCCCTTATTGTCAAATGCCCATTTAGACTGTCTAGCTAGTTACTTCAATAACTTTTGTAAGAATAGACATTAAGAGGCCCCTTCAGGACCGTGGGAACTCGGTTATGGCCAAGCGCGTGAAACACTGTTTTCTATAGCTGTTTCACCCAGAGCGAGACGGGGCGCGGGAAAAGTGAGAGGCAATGCGGCTGTATTAGTCTACGTGTGTTCGTGTCCTTTCGCGAGTATTTAGTTGTAGTTATAACGTAATAGATCTATTTTCCCAAATTTTTCCGTATTTCAGCTGCCATTTCTACATTATGTTAGCTATTTCGAAAAACTTTTTTTTTCTGACTAGTACAATACATTATTGATGTTTCCAAGGTAGTTAGACTACGATAGATAGTGTAATAATGTAAGTAAATAACAGCTGAAAGTAACCCCCTTTTCGGCGCGAAAAACGCATTGCTCTAATTTCTTTCAGGCTATTTATTTTATTATAAAAACTATTTGCAAACCTCCGCATTGGTCATCTACTGATATAAACCAAGTTTCAGCAAAATCCAGCCAGTTTAGAAATTAAACCGGTACTTCGTTTGTATGGGAAGTCGTTGCTTAAGTGCGTTCTTAAAGTGAAATGTTAAATCGGGCCTTTGCCTTTATTTTATCTCATCATCATCATTATCATCAACATCATCATCAGCATTTTGACACCCACTGCTGAGGCCTCTTCATGCTCACGCCACCGCTCATGATCCTGTGCCAGACGCAACCACTGCTTTCCGGCTACTTGGCTATGTCATCGGACCATCTGGCTATGTACATTATTTCAATTACTTTTCGAGTAATCAATTACACCACATGGATGTAGTGATCAGTCGGACTGCTTGGACATATTTAGATACAGTAGGCTGCCTCCTGATAGAGTAGCATCGTTACCATCCTGTCTATCTGTAACTAGTGGTTCGCCCCGAACTATGAACTCGCGACCCCATATCTCAGCAACCCCTCGACCGATTTGGCTCATGTTCGAACTTAAAAATTCTCTTTACGTCATTTACCCGCCTATCAAATTTCATGACGATCCGACTAAATTTACTCAAGTTATCGTCAAACGAACATTCATACATACATACATACAAACGCCGGATTGCTCCAGTAGACTCGGAGAACTTCGCTCGCTCGTTCAAAAATGTTTGTACCTGATGACAATGTAAAATGGATCAGTGGCATGGGGCTAGCTGAAAATCATCGCCGTCTGAACACTGCTTGAGACGGCATACGGCTGCGCTAGATCCATTTTCGGAATGATGTTGTATTTTAAATATTTTTAAATTAATTGTGTTTCAACACAGAACTTTGGAGAAGGACTAGCCAAAAACGAGTAGACGAAGAAATAAAGTTGCGAAAGTGGCGTTGGATAGGTCATACTATGCGAAGACCCGAAAACCACCCCTCCAAGATAGCACTGAAATGGTGTCCAACTGGAACACGAAAGAGAGGGCGCCCTAAAACTACCTGGCGTCGATCAGTGCAACAGGAGGCTAACAGTCTTGGAATGAGCATATCCGAGCTTGAGACGAAGGCGCAAAATCGGCCAGATTGGAAAACTATTTTAAGAGCCCTATGTCCCTGATTAGGGATAAAAGGGACTGATGATGATGAATTGTGTTTCAATTTCCCCCTATCAAGTCCGTGAGTCTGACTCGGACTTGGCAGATGTCTTCTATTAGGTTCTTAACCTAACCTAGGCCGAATTTGGCCGCTCTGACAACCGAGGTTGCGGGTTCAAGATTCAAGTCCTGTCCTGAGCGAATTTTTAATTTTATATTGAACGAGCGAGCGAAGCGAGCGAAGTTCTTCGAGTCTACTGGAACAATCCGGCGTTTGTATGTTTGTATGTATGTATGTTTGTATGTATGTATGTTTGTATGTATGTTCGTTCGACGATAACTTGAGTAAATTTGGTCGGATCATCATGAAATTTGGTAGGCAGGTAAATGAGGAAAAGATAATTTTTAAGTTCGAACATGAGCCAAATCGGTCGAGGGGTTGCCGAGATATGGGGTTGTAAAGTTTATATGCAATGCGCGCGCGCCTGCGCAATTCGGGGTTAGCAAAAAGTTACACACTCGCGAGTTTATAGTTCGGGCGAACCACTAGTTTATATGTTTCATGGGTGAAGTGCTTAATAAAATATAAGTCACAAGTAAAATATACTAGCGACGTGTAAATGGTCTTCAGCTCAACTATTTCCCGTACCTACGCAGGCTCCGCGCCCGCATAATTCACCAATCTGGAGACATCTCGTCGTTATCAATTTGCATGTTTGATGTGACAGATGTAGATGGGATTATCGACTTCTGTGTACAGTCGGCGACACGATAAGATACCCTACCCAATGGTATACTTTTAGAAACTTTCGTGGTTATTTATTTATCAGACATTATTGTAAGAATGTCCCAGGCACTGCAGCGCCGAGTGGTCTCTTCACCCATCTACAGGTGCACTCTAAGTCGATAGCGGAACTTTAAGTAGACTTTCTACTGATCAATACAAATAAGTTGTACACACGACAGCACGTCAGAGTGTACATTTTTGTTGTAAAGTAGCCCGTAACGAGACCGAGTTGAGTGCTAGCGTGTAAGGGTCGACGTGCCGTCGTGTGTACTAGGTGGCTAAAAAAATGGAGCGAAAACAATATCTGCTGTTCCATACAAACGGTCGACCCAGTACTGCGCCAAATGTATGAAACAGCTGATATATTTTTCGTTCCATATTTTTCGCCACCTAGTACAAGTTGTTTGTAATGATCAGTAGACAGCCTACTTAAAGTTCCGCTTTCGACTTAAAGTGCACCCTGTAGTGTGAGTGAAGGTGCCACTGGACGCTGTATAAATCATCTCATTACGTAGATGCAAAGGCCTTAGTTTATTGTAAGAAAACGGAAGTTTTACCAAGATTTTATTTTCGGTCTACCCGTGGTGACCATGGTGCCTGCAACCGAATTATCCGGTGCTCAAAATCAAAATACTAGTAGTTTGTCCCGAACTGTGAATTCGCGATGTGTAGCCCTTGAATTTTAGCCCCGGCGCATTAAAATTGGAATAATTTGATATAATGGCTTTTTCAACAATCAGATAAAAAAGAGTTTTCTGCAGTAGTATTTACTGCTTTAGTTTTGTTTAATAAGACGTTTTGTTTAATGTAGTTACTGAAGCATATTTGGATTATCTGAGCAAAATATACAATACAAGGATAAACTTTATTTTCCCTTCACGTTTAGGCTGCCTTCACACTTTGACTCATTTAGTTGCGACATGCATCAGTACGACTCTTGGCATATCAAGGATCTGCCTGAAACCGACCGTAGCGGTACAAACGGTTTCTCATCGACGAGCATCAGTGCGGCACTGTCGCCACGACATGCGTCAAAGTGTGAAGGGGGCCTTAATCTACTATCTCCCGTAACGTTACCCTAATCCCTAATTAGGAACTGTTAATACCGAGAGGTAGATTGTAGCATCTCCGCTCTCAGCGTTACCGTAATTAACATCGCAAAATATACACACTGTAATATTCATTAAACTGATTCACGTTTACTGCTGTGTGTGTGTGCAAACAAACCGCCGCTGGATGCAGCGCTCGCAGGAAATATTCGCTGAAGAAGGTAAACCCAGTCCCGAGGCGCACCATATCTCATAATGTCCTGCTGCGTGCACTAACACCAGTAGTCGTTCTTTTCATTTTATTATTTCCAATTATATTATAGTCCAAACTCAAGGTTTGCCAACGGGCGATGGAGCGCAGCATGCTAAATGTAAAGAGGACCGACAGAGTCAGAAACACTACCCTGCGCTCCAAAACCAAAATTATTGATGTTGGAGCTGCGACCGCTAGGCTCAAATGGAATTGGGCTGGCCACGTCTGCCGCATGAGCCAAGACAGGTGGGCAAAGATCGACACCGACTGGGTCCCACATGACGGACAACGAAGGCGCGGCAGGCCTAGGCGACGATGGCGTGACGACCTAAACAAGTTCTTGCCCGGATGCCCGGAGGTGGCACATGATAGAGATGTGTAGAAGACAAGAGGGGAGGCCTTTGCCCAGCAGTAAGACACTCACATCCAGGCTAAATAAAAAATAAAAATATTTTACATTGATATTCTGAGAAGAAAAGCATTTATGTGCATATGATTCTTGTCATGCATCCATAGCGCCACATTGCAATCCTGACAGTAGTGTGTGATTTGGTAATAATTCTCGCTTAGAGACCTACTACATAAATTATAATTATAATGTCAATTATTAGGGTCCAAAATAAGCTTTTTGCCGCCTCCCACAAACCCGCCAGGTTAGAAGTCAGTGCATATAGTAACTTAATACGGCTGGTACACACGACAGCACGTCGACCCTTACACGATAGCACTCTACTCGGTTACGTTACGGGCGACTTTCCAACAAAACTGTACACTCTGACGTGCTGTCGTGGTACCTACTTTGCCATACGTTAGACGTTAGAGGACAAATTTTGTAACAAGAAACAGGTACCTAACTAAGCTCCTAGGGTGGTATTCTAGAACGCTACTTAAACTCAGTTCAAACTAGAACGCTACTTAAACTCTGTTTAAACTCAGTTCAAACTAGAACGCTCCTTGAACTCGGTTTAAACTCAGTTTAAGTAGAGTTTAGTAGTGTCGACTGTCGATAAAACAGGGCATGTTTTGATTTGAATATCCTTCATATCAAAACATGCACTGTTTTATCGACAGTCTGAACTCTGTTTAAACTTAGTCTAAGTAGCGTTCTAGAATACCACCCCTAGTATCCTTCTGCATTGCGTTTTTCGTGCAGCAGCGCAATATCATCATAACATTTCGCCGAATTCACACCACGAAATTCATTTAACTCGCCAACATGAAATTTTAGCACAGACATTAACTGTATAACTGTAAGGAACCGCAATTAAAAGTTGGTTGTATGAATGTACGGCAAACATTTTGATTTAAAGTTTTCGGTGTGTTGTGGGTGTGGGTGCCCGACTGCCCGCATCGCTGCTCTTAGTCCGTGGCCATAAAATGGGAAGACCAGAGCGTCCGTTTCGATTTTTTTGTCTTCATTTTCCGCAAAGACATATTTTTGCAGTGCCTTTTTCCGTTGTGGCCATTTCTTGTGGTTTTGGTTTGAAACGGGTCAAATCGCGGTACGTTTAGCAGGTAAATAAATTACCTTTATTTACCTGCTAAACGTACCGCGATTCGACCAGTTTCAAACTGAGCTTTCTATGCTACTAAATGTCCATTGCCCGAAGCTTTATCATAACTGCAGCGCATCCATCGCCCGTCTCGCACTCTATACAGTAACTTTAGTTCGGTTGCTTGGCGCGTAACTAATACAGAGTCACTCTACAGAAACTAACCTGCTTACTCAAATTAAACAAAACTCTTGTTTTGGCTATCAAAGCACGGTCAAGCTGTACTGGTAAAGTCTCTCATAATGTGAATGCTCTTGTCTGAAAATTCTTTGATGTATGTGCCTTGTGGGAGGAGCCCTGGGAAATTTGTACCTAGTTATAAGCTAGATATTATTTTATAAAAAATCCTTGTAATTTCTCTCACATTTTAGTGCAATACATACATGTTTTAGGTACTTTTTACGTTACTTTAATTCATCATGAGGAAATCCGCGGCTAAGTTGGTTCCGCACGTATTAACACTGTCTTTCCTGTGGTTTAGGCCGACTAAGCTGAGAGGGTGGTATAGGTGGTGGGAAAGCTAACTGCCTCTAAACATGTCAGTAGGTAGATCTCTTTATTTCCTTGAACCATTATACAAGAATTGCAAATCATTACTATTAACATTTTAATAGGAACTTGCATTTCAGCGTTACTCAAAAATATTTAATAACAAACTCTACAGTGCCATTGAAACTTTGCTAATCTTTAAGAAGCTTGCTCAGTACAGTTTTACATTTCTCAAGCAAGTTCCTTAATTGCACTCTCTCACAGGAATTCTGCTTAAATTCTGTCCGAGCTTAAAGACCGCTGGCAGAAGCCACGTATTTTCAACATCAATCTCCCTAAACTGTTTTCCCTAAGTTATCTTCTCTTTTCTATTCTGGGAAGTTGATGGCTAAGATGTGTTTTATACAAACAACGACTCTACGGTAAATTCACAGAAGGGTAATTATAACCCGTGTCATTAAAGAAAACATTTAGAATGGACTTCAAAACACTCGCCCTCTTGCTCTAATTAATACAGTCAAAGCGAGACAACGCTAGGTTTTTAACTCCGTCCTAAATGTTTTCTTTAATGACACGGGTCTATAAACTCATTGTTTATAAACTGATCTATAAAGTCGGTGGATAACCTCACTAAAGTGTCACTCGCTAGTGTCAGTTGCCTTTTTTTCCTGCAATAGTTGTGTGTGTCTGACATTTCTGAGACTTCCCGATTATCGTTTTTTACACGTGCCACCGCGTTACTTACTATTGAAAAAAAATGACGCACCTTAGCTAGTCAAACTATCGGCACAAAACAAATACTATCAACCCTCACGGATGCTACTCCCACGCTCTACAAAAAGTATTCTACTGCAGTGCAGATAGATGCATTAAATAAATAAAATATCAAACCCTCAGTTTAAATCTACAGTGCTACAATAGACTACGATCCGACCTACTTTGATAGTGTTGTAGGTAATTATTCTGCGAATTCAAGTGAGGGATCTCGACCTAATTTAATCAAAGAAGTAAGAGAGCGCTCCAGTTCTGGTTAGAGGAGATACGGCTTGTTTTAGCGTACGATGCTAATAACATTAGTACATCAGCAATATTACTTGTATTTAAAAGTCAATGTAGAGCAGAGACGAGACTCATAGACATAACTACATTAACTTCTATTCTAAACGGGTCGAATCACGTTTAGAATATAAGGCCGTCTTGCACCACTTCTTAAATGCCACATAAGTCGCCATTTAAATCGACTTTTTTATGAAGATTTTAGTTAAATGCTGTTTAAACCACATTTTAGAAAGTGGTGCAAGACGGCCTAAGTGTGTGAATATCACGAGTCATCAAAAGTTGATAAAACTGCCTTTAGTTCGATAGTTTTTCTGAGTAGTGTAGCTGTCTAAAATGTATTTGACCCATTGGATCAGCCAGTCTAATATGCCAGTAGTTGACTCTGTTTTTAACCCCCGACCCGAAAAGAGGGGTGTTATAAGTTGGACCGCTATGTGTTGCGTGTCTGTGTGTGTGTCTGTTTGTGTGTCTGTCTGTGGCACCGTACGTAACTCTTAAACGGGTGATTCGATATGGGTGCTGTTTTTAAAATTTAAAAGCAGGTTTTCTAGCGAGTGTTCTTAGATATGTTTTATCAAAATCGGTTCAACTTTTTATGAGATTATATGCTTATTTGAAGGTAAAATTAAGTAAAGGTAAAAGAAGAAGAAGACTAATACAGCAAGCGCTGACAAAAGTCGAGACTACGGCTGCCATTTTAGGGCCTCTGTTAGCGTTGTTTTTGTTATTAAAAACAGCCAATTTTATTCCCGATCGCGATTATAATCACTATAGACGATACATTTGAAAGCAATCGTGAAAGATGTTAAAGTTAGACAATTTAGCCCTGAATCAGATTGCCTGGAACCAACGGCCGAAACACAACAGTAGCGACCAAACAGCGCCACCACGACCACACAGGTGCGTTTCATTTCACGGCAATAAAGCTAATGAGGATAATGAAAACTGGACGCGATTGCTAATTCATTAGTGATACGCGGTGACGCGTTCTGCAATGGCCTGCATAGTCATCAGAATGAGGCTGATTGCGCTTTTGCCAAAACGGCTTTGGGGTCGTCCACAAATTATATCGCAAAATAACGCATAACGCAAAATTCTCAAATTTTTTACCGTATTTTAGTAACGTTTAATTTACGCACGAAGTGCTTAATAAAGTCTGAATACAGCAATCAGCGGTCGGTGCATTATAAACGTCACTAAATGGTTTTATAACGAAGGGGACGGTTGTACACTGATAACACGGATTGACAATATTATAGAAAATCCGGCAAAGTGAGGACAGACGCACAGACAGACAGATATCGCAGGCTTTGCAACCAGATGTTTTTAAATTGTATGGTGGTACGGAACCCTCAGTGCGCAAGTCCGTCTCGCACTTCGTCGGTTTTTCAAAAGGATTTTCGTATTATACAGGGTTAGTTTGATAGTGGTGCCACAATTCGGAAGGCAAAGTTTTTTGTTCGAAAGTCCGTTATTGGCTTAATCTTATCTTTAGACAATATTGAGAAACTAATTTCAATATTTTTTATTTTGGTTCAGTAGTTTGGATTTTACAACGTTTCAAAGATACGGTTTTATGACGTCACGCGACGGTCTGCATACTGTTGGCGGTCATAGGAACAAAACATTTTAGCGCATAAAATGAAACTACTGAAGCAAAATAAAAAATATTGAAATTAGTTTCTCAATATTGACTAAAGATAAGATTAAGCCAATAACGGACTTTCGAACAAAAAACTTTGCCTTCCGAATTGAATGATTTTTGGGTATTTTGCACTGAAATATAATTTTATTTTTTTAGCTTCAATATCGTGTAAATAATCACCCCTGAGTCGGGTGTCACTTTACAAAACAAAACCTTGTATTATCATTATCAATCTTATCTAATAACATTTTTTTTTTCTCTTTGCAGGTGAGTCATCAGGTTCTAAACCCACGGCCCAAGTGCACCTCAGCACACATTTTGCAACAAGTTGTGACATCGGCTGGTGAGACAGATTTCCTATTAGAGCAGCTGATATTTCTGTATCGCGTATTAATTTTAATAAATTAAGTAATATTCGGTAATTATTAAGTAATAAGACCCCTTCTTGAAGCACATGATCGTCAATATCAGCCTGTTTACACTAACTGCTGAGTAAAGGCCTCTTCACGTTCATGATAAATATCTACTGTCAATATTTATTTTTATCATAACTTGAGCCACACTCGTGATTTTTGCGCGAAAATCGCGGACGCTGCATGCGGCTACCAATTTAATTTATTAACCTGCTATTTATAAAATATCTTGTTTATTCCATTTGAATATTAACAAAAATTATTTTTATTGATCTCATCACTGATTGATTGCATATTGTATATCGACACCGTGATAGACTAGATATTATACAAAGTTAATATCACATGCCGCTCTTGTAAATGGTGCGAGCAAATATGCGAATTCCGTCACAATTTCTAAAGCTGAATTTATAACTAGGACGCATTCTCGAATAGCGTGACCTCTGAAGTCAAACTATTGCTTAGTTCAGAAGGATCTCAGTAACCTGGTGGCCTAGACATCAACTTGCAATATTGCAGGATCGTGGTATGCAACCAACCAACTTCTCTTAATCAGGCTGTAGGATGCTACATGTGTAGGGCGACCGTGGAAAGGAAATGTTTAGGGACATTAAAATCAAACCTTAAACTAAGCTACTTCGGTCTAAATTCACTTCAGTCCAAGAAAACCTGGATTCATCTCATTCGTAAGCCCGCGTTTCGCATTAATCTTTATTTGGTATATTTTTCCGTTTATCCCTGGTGTTAACAACCTATGGCTGCCCTAAGACGTTATGAGTATTCGCCATAGGCTACATTTCGGATTAACGGAGTGTCAGTGTAACTTAAGTCCTAATACTTGGAGTGCGAGTCACAATTTGGAAGGACCAAGTTTCCAGTTTAGTTTTCGGATTTGGTCGTGTTAACATAACACTTGGGATTCTTGGGATAGGGCCTCTACTTCGACGTTATTCGGAGGCATTATGCTTTCCAGTAATGTCTTCATCATCATAATCATCATCAACCCAGCTCTGCCCACTGTTGGGTATAGGCCTTTTCCCCCTTGCGCCACCTCCCACGGTCCCTAGCCATCTGCATCCATGGACCCTCCGCCGCAATGACGATGTCATCCGACCATCGGGCTGCTGGTCTTCCCACAGATTGACGTCCAGTTCTCAGCCTCCATTCTGACACTGCCCTTGTCCACCGTATTGTCTTGTGGGACTTTTTTGTGAGTTTCTACAATACAACCATGTAGAACAACCTCAAAACTCTCAGTGCACGACTCGTTCGCAAGTACATAACGTTAGTTGCAGAGTGCATTGAAATATGTGCTGTCATCTCTCTAGTCTCTACCCTAGTTTGAGGAGCGCTGACATAGTGAGCTATTGAATTCACCGAGAAACTACTAGCTGTGGGGACTTTGGCGCTCAAGTGATAGTTGCTACTGCTACCAATTATGAACTTACCGGTACGGTCGGCCACAGTCACAGATACCCCATGGCAGCTTTTAACGCGCGCGACATAAGGGCGCCAATCGAACAAAAAGGGGTATCTTTGGGTGAGGCCGGCTGTACCTACCTTTGTTGCATTTCGAACTACTTTAACTAAGCTTATATCAAGTTTAGCCGGTCACTTGCGGTCGGGTGGTCATTACACTAGTTAGCGACACACTCAGATACCCCATGAACGATAGCTCTAACCTCGTGCGGCATAGTGCGCCATTAAGTCTAATAATTAATTCACTAAGGCCCGGTTTCTGAATTGAGAATTTTGCTAAGCAAATATTTTACTATCGTTCTGTCACGCTCTTTTGTGAGAAATCTGCAGAGACAGGACGATACTTACACATTTGCTTAGCGAATTTCTCAATTCAGAAACCGGCAGGAAGTGACATTAGGGTCTGTCAGTTTACTGCAGTAACTTTTTAACGCTTTTTAACTCTGCTCATATTACACGTAGATAGATAGAATTACTGTATTGTTTTTAGTATTTTGTTTTCTATGTAATATGAGAAATGTCATCTCCAATTCTCCACCTTCAAAAATAATATGTTTTGTAACACGTATATTTAATTTTGTCCTTCGTAGATAAACAATCAAAGTGTTACGAAGAATTCCTGACGTTAGACAGACATAGACACTCGCGTTCGCTCACCGGCTAATGTTGATAAATAAATAAATAACATTCCCGTCTCCTCCTCTGTCGCAAAGACGAAAGTATTTTTCATTCGGTAGAGCTGGGTGGAACAATGTAGGTACCTACACACGTCTAGGTATTACAAAACTGTGTGTGTATTGTGTGAAGAAACGTAAAGGTCCTACGCGTTTTCCGGCTGGCCGTTCTAGAACATAGACAAACTATACATATAGACAGCAGCAAGGTCTAAAGATTTAGAGATCTATTATACCGTTAAAAATTCGCTCGAGTTAGGACTTGAACCCGCAACCTTATAATTTATAATAAATCCTAGCATGAAAAATGAAAAAAAGTAAGGATGTAAGATGAAGATGCCATCTGCTTTAGAAAAATCAAAAAGTAAGCATGTAAGATGAAGATGCCATACGCCCCTCTACCCTTGACGCATTTTTCCAATACGGCCGCAATATGGCGCAATTTACAAAATTTAATATTTTACAAATTAAGACGCATTTTGTGTTTTTATTGAATAAAACAGCCTTACCTTTGAATAAACATTACAAAGTATTTAAAATCAAAGCATTACTATGTGAATTCAAAGAGAAATTATCTTTTTAACTTTCTCAATTTGATCGCAATAGCGTCAAGGGTAACCCCCCTGATGTAGCCCGCGACACATTGTCGTTCCCATTTCCCTATAATTTATTGTAAAGAGGCTTTTTTTTTACTCCAGTACCTAATTTTATAACAGTATAGTTACGCTCACCAATGTCGTGTGTCGCAAAGACGAAAGCATTCTCATCAGAGAGAGCCGGGGCAGAACAAGAAGAGCGAAATAGCAAAAATGTCGGGTCCTCCGTGCGCCTGGCTTGGGACAAACGAATATCATTCCAATCAGGGCTGCCGGTGGTCGGCAAAAAAGGCTTTTTGGGACATCCTGGCAGTGCGGGCTCAAAGATTAGCAGATTAAAAGCGCAGGTCAGGTCGTCAAGCTGGGTTATTGGTGATTCTCCTGTACTGATGTTCGACGATTTCCATTCATGGTAAAATGGAACACTGAAATCGTATCCGTATGCATTAATTAATATTCGAGGTAAATTTTATTTGCCGCAAAAGTTGTTTTGCAGCGACCCGCCTTGGCTAATAGCTGGGGCAGATGCGATTTTGAAAAAAATACATGGCACGTTCCTACTTTAAACATTCCGTGAAAAACTATCTTACTGACGGTGGTTTCAATTTTATTGGTTTAGAAAGAGTTAGCGGAAAGAGACTTTATTCACTTTGAATGATTCGCGATATTTAAACATTATTGTATTCGAAACGGGTCGAATCGGGTAATTAAATTTGTCTAAAACCAATCGCGATTCGACCCGTTTCGAATACAATAATGGAAAGAGACTTTGTTTTATATAATGTAGAGAAGAAGAGATGAGGTTTAGGCGAGGTGTAGGTAGGCTATTTGGGCTATTGGTTTTTTGATCTCATTTAAGCTGTGCCACTGTTTTGTCAGGCAAATCAAAACTAAGATAACTGGCAGTGCATCAAAATTCTAAATTCTAAAATAATGGCAGTCGATCGTGAATTCGTAACACAGTACTATAAATTTGCGTCATGAGTAGAGGAGCTGCACCGCCGCTTTTTCGGCGTCAGTCGCATTTAAATCTGCCTGAATAACATCATCACAATGAGCCCCCCCCCCCCTCCTCCATTGCTGTCTGTACCGGGGTTACGTTCACATGCCATTCGGTTTCATTAAAACCATCCTTTCGTGACGGATTCATTCAGTTAATTGACTCGGCCCGGTCTTTTGTTACTCAGAAACACATTGCCGACTTTATAACGTCCCCGGATTTATACAGCAAGTTTTATGTGACAAAAAACATACGCGACTATAAGCTTCGCCGGGTATTTTGTTCAATAAAGTATTACAAAAATATTATTCTAGGATGTTGCATTTTAAAATTGTGTAGTCGGTTGTGAGCTTCGTGATGATTGAGAATGGAATTCTTACTGAAAATTCTCCCATCCTTTCCTTTCAATACAAAAACGACGCTGAGTTGTACGACAGTGCATTATTATGCGTTGTAGTAAGGTTCTACGACATAAAAAGTAAAGGCGAAATCTAACCCGGTAATGCAATACATATAAGCATACAGTGACAGTAATAAACTGTTAGACAACGTTTTGATTCAGGTAATTGTCATTTACGAAAAATAGCTTTTTTTATTAATGTAGAACTCTAGTTACTGTTCGTGAAACGTACAAATTAAAATTCAAAATTTATTAATTACCGACAGATTTAAACAATTATGATTAAGAATGAGCCCTGCACTAGGTAACCCTGTATCGCAGGTACTCTATTTCGGGTGATATTATTTCTAATATCCAGCTTATGTCAGAAACAGAATTCTAATTTATGTCAGGCCTGAAAATGAGGCCGGGGTAGAATACTGGGCCCGTGTCATTCGGGCATTAGGGACAGCGGGGACAGTCCATCGACCCAGCTATAGACTGACCCGGGCTGTCCGCATCATCCCCCAACAATTCATTGTTAAACGATGACGCGACTAGGTCCGAGCAGCGCATTGTGACCGCGCACAGTGGTCGATTTGTACGATTTAGGCGGCCAAAACTATTTTATGCTTTATTTCAGTAATAAATACGACAACAAATGCTAATCTGGTATTTTAGAGTGAATATATATGTTTATCCCTATTCGTTTCATTGAAAGCGTATTTTTCTATACAAAAAAACATTTCTGTGAAAATATTTTTGTAAATAGCGCCAATGTTTTTAAATTTTCTTTAAATCTCCCTTTGGTGTAAAATATATATTTTGAGTTCATTTGAATTATCGAAATCGGCTTAGTAGTTTTTGATATTTGGGTTAAGAATTATCACAATTTGTTAAGTAAAAGACGGCCGTACATAAAAAAAAATGTTTATTCTCTACAGTCTGCATGCCTATTTAAATTGAAAATAAAATATGGATGACAAAAAAATACAGTATACACTAAAATTAAATGGTCAACAGTTATTACCACATTATTATACTAAATGTTACTTACAATGTTAGGTACCGAATCATAAACAATAAGACAATATTTTATGAAAGTTTAACATACAAATTGTTATGTTACTCTTTAAAAGACAATTCTTCCTCACCGTCACTTTCCATGCATTTATCACAAGTGCCTTTTGTATTTGGCTCTGCAGGAAGCAAAAGCTCCAAAGTTTCCTGCAAAAATGGTTTTGATCGGATCTTCTTTTTTTTTCTCATTGAACTGATGAGTGGATCTGATGTCAAGAGTAACCTGTGATAAATATCAAGGTTACAGTCTTCGCGTGAAAACTTTCGAGCAAAGTTTAGACGGTATGAGCGAAAGTGCTTATTACGAGCTTCTGCAGCTTCCTCCGAAAGTTGACCAATAGGCACTAGAGAATTTTCTATAACTTTTCCACCATGTACCAAAATTGTATGCATGGTAGGAGTCATAGAATGCCAACCATATAACTCTACATACAGTTTTGCTGTCTCCATGGCGTATTCATCAAATTTCGGGACATCTATTTTGTGACCGCTTGATATGGCTTCCAAAATAACTTTAATTCTATAAATAAAATTAAAGTCTATTCCCGTTATTTCAGCAGCCAGATGTGGGTTTTCAAAAAATCTTCTACTAGTATTGCCGTCATTTGTGTTACCAAAATTACATTTTGGCATATCTACCAAGATACCTACTTCTTCTCTGAATCTTTGCTGAATCTCTTTTTTTTTTGTTGTTCTAGCATCTTTTCTGCTTTGGTTCTTTTTTCACGGTATTTCCCAACGGGCAATTTATAAGCTAAATGTAAAATACTCTCGAATAATCGAATTCTGGCATGTAAAGTTGATAGGCCAAATTCAAGCGATTCTGGGTGAATTTCGTTTTTTTTACTTAAGTCATTAAAGTTTTTTGAAGTGGCTCCGCATATGTAGCATCTACTCGTTGATTTGGTGTCAGTCGCCGCATTGCAAACTTTGCCGTCCACCATGGTCATTTTAAGACTGTGGCTAACCGAGAATTTTTGCCCATTCAGTTCCAATTCCGTGGCTTTTAGGGACTTCACACTGTCCCGAACGTAATTTATTTCATCTTTTGTAATGTCTGTAGACTCTTTTATAAATCTGAATCGTATCGGGCGGCAATATCGTGGTGAAGAAGGAGTCGGGTTTTGCCAAACCATTTTTGTTTTGTCGTCGCCGCAAACAATTTGTAGAGGCACGAATGAGCTCAAAAATATATTTGCATCCGAGTCGGCGTCATTCATTAACTTTTGTTTGTATTGAGCTTGTTGTGAACCATCACAACCCCATTTGCAGATAATCTGCAAGGAATTTCTCTCAGTTTCTGTAAGAGTCATTAGTACTTCTTCGAGGAAAATTGATAATCGCGTGACGGTGTGATCTAACAAAGATTGTAGATCACTTTCAGCACAGGAAGCGGTCACTCGTAGCTTTGTTTGTCGTTTGGGTGGGTAACATTCCTGTTTAGCCTTCAACACTAATTCGTAGCACGGGTAAAAGCTTCTGTTGGTTGCTCGCACAATTTCATATTGACTTCGTGTCAAATCAGCGTCCACGCACATTCGCAGTGCCTCCCGAGGCGTAAGGGGATCTTGTGCCTTTGATTTGGAATGTCTTTTTTTACATTCGTTTGCGGCTGCAGGCGAATTTGTAATATCTTTTAGGACTTGCGAGGCGTTTCTTTTTCCTTCTTTTTGTAAAATTACTTGCGCTGCGTGAACTATCACTTCTTTGCCCACAGAGGAGCGAACTTCTTCTGTTTTCCTCCTTTTAGTTCTTTCACTACATTCACTGAATGTTTTGCTAGGTCGTCCTGACTTATTATGCGTTTTTATGGGCATCTCGAACGTTCCTGCTAACCATGCATCATTGCTTATAAGAAAATTTTCTAGCGTGTTGCGTGCTTTGGACCATCTCTTTTTTATTTCTGTTTTAAAATATGAAAATTTATGATTTATATACTTTTTGTCTTCGTCGGAGTCCCCGTAAGACACTAACAAATAATTTTGTAAGTATTCCAATTTGTCGTTTATTGATGGAGAGTTTTCCTCAATCATCTTATCAAAAAGATATCTGCGAGTTACTACCTCCATGCCCGAGTAACTTGATGAACCTAGAACAACGAAAAGGAATTTTAACGCAAAAGAAACAAAAAAGGATTTTTTCTCACTTTCTGCCTAAGTTAATGAATTATTATTTTTCTCGCGAAGTGGTCAAAGGTGGTGGCTATTTTTTTTGTGGTTATCTGCTCAAAGAGCTATACTATTAGAAACCATAAGGAATTTAACTCGGACGGTCTCGGAAGTACAACATTTTTACTATTGAAAATAAAAAAATGATAATATTTTCTATGAAAAAGGGCGATCTTTGATACGTTGTAACTGCACTAAATATTGATATTCCTTATCTTAATTTAAATTATATTTGAAGGAGCTTACCTGAATTTTCGACTTCCATCACTTTCACTTGTAACTGAATAATATCCAATGAAATATTCACTTTAGAATATCGGTTGCGCTAAGAGTGTCGAGAACGAACGCGTACAGCTTGCGCGACGATCAAGTTCCGACTACCTGTGGGGGCGCGCACGCAGTTCTAGGAACTGGGGAGGGGTGGGGTTTGGGCAGTCGGGGTGTCTATTTTTCCGGGAATCAATTAGTTTTGTTATAAGTTAACTTTGAGAAATGGACTTTTGGCCGCCTAAATCGTACAAATCGACCACTGTGCCGCGTTCGTAACCCTCCGACAAGGAATGCAAACCTCACAGAAGGCCGTCGTCGTGGGAAAACCTGCACTTTTGGGAAGAAGTCAAAGTCAAAGTGTTTTATTCAATCTATCTATCCAGCCCATAAATAAAGCCCACTGCTGGGTGTAGGCCTCTTCCTTTTCACGCCAACGCCCTCGGTCTAATGCCAATCTCGTCCATTGTCTTCCCGCTGTTTTATTCAATATGCCGTAAATAAATTATTTACATTAAACGTCAAAATATTATCAAAAGTAAATCAAAAGTACAAATCAAATACTTATTACTATCTAATACTAAGGCCCGGTTTCTGAATTGAGAATTTTGCTAAGCAAATACTTTACTATCGCTCTGTCACGCTCTTTTGTCAGAAATCTGCAGAGACAGGACGATACTTACCCATTTGCTTAGCGAATTTCTCAATGCAGAAACCGGCAGTAAGTATCTAGTGAGTAAGTGTCCAGCTTCACTTGCTCTGATCGTTCTTGGAGAAGAAGCATAGTAAAGAAACTCTAAGGATCTTGCGCTTAAAAATAATACAGAAAGAAATTGAGCCTGGATGCCTTGAAAAATAACGGGAAACTGACCAGGTAGGGGAGCACAACTTCGAGATAAAAGTTTTATCCCACTATCGGCGGCATCTCGCTTCACGCGGTAAAATTAAGCGGGAATACTATGTCATTGCCGCGAACGAAAAATCGCTGAAGAAAAATAGCTCAGTTTAGCTACAAAATGTAAAAAACTGAAAATTTTGAATTTCCCGCCACGTTGCTATCGTCCACCCTTAAGTCCTGTCCCGAGCGAATTATACGAATTCAACCGTATAATAAATCTTTAGGGTTCAATGAAGTAGACATCGTCTTGACTCTATGCTGAACTATTTCGTCCCTACGGATTTCTGCACCTCTTAACTTCTGTTATGTGCGATATACTATTCACAATATATTTTTTTTTAATAAGCTGTCGAGTGCGTGGTATGTTTGTTTCTCATGTAATATTTTTGTACGCCATCGATTCGTGCTACTGTTGCACCTACTAAATGCCTCTGTACCGTCATATAACACAGCCGAAAATAACGACAAATGTACACAAACACCCGGAATTTATGGCGGCAGATAACATAAACGTTAAGGGTATGACCTATGGGCGAACGCTGTCCCTGATCTATAATTTATGGTGTTAAATACCCGTTTATTGACGGTTTTAATCGTTTCATGGTGATCCTTGGCCAGCCGAATGGTTTAGACTCATGGGGGTGGTCCTTAGTGGGACCTAAGGACTCAAGGGCCGCCGATCTCTCTCTAAGATAACTGTGAAATAATGGGAATACAAGAACACAAGTCTTATTTTGCAACGTATTACTTAACATGGTATTAGAAGTTTTTTTTTTAGATCGTAATGGAAGTATTCTAGTGAGGTTTCTTTAGCAACGGTTACAGCGTTGGAAGCGTTTCAGCGAACGCTCAATACAAGGCTTGACGGCTCCGGTGCACGTGCCAACATTCCGAATTTGCGGCCCAAAAATTATAACCATTTTCTTAACCGCGCGGCAATGTACACACGACAGCACGTAGACGCTTACCCGCTGGCACTCTACTTGGTTAAGTTACGGGCGACTTTACAACAAAAGTGTACACTGGTGTTGTCGTGTGTACCGACAAGACAATACAGGACCGACATCAAAAGTCAGACGCAACTCAAAAATAAGAACACCCCCTCCGGCTTCTATGTAGCCACTCAGGCGAACCGTACATGTAAGCTTGTCTCCCCGCATGCATCTTAACTCCACGTAAATAAGAGCTGTTTCACTTCAAAACGAGTGTTCTTGGCTTAACCGCGACGCGCCACCGGCAGACTTGTTCGCAACTTCTCGGCTTGTTCCTAGCTCGGCGGAATTTGGAAATTTACTATGCAACGAATGGAACTTGATAGAACCCCTGCAGAGGGAGCACAATATCACGATAAACAATTTTATCCCACTAGCGGCTAGCGCCATCTTGCTTTATTTCACTGCGTAAAGCGTTTGGTAACGGGATAAAAACGATTTCGATGCAGTCATGCTGCAAGGGCTGTATCTACCTACAACCCAACATGACAGCCGTAGACTTGGCTTTTGTCTATACTTGCTGTAGAGATAATTTCTGATTATGTAAATACTACTATTTTGTCGGTAGAGGATCCATGGATGCGGATTGAGATCTCATGATCCCTATCATGAGAGATGGCGCAAGGAAAAAAAAGCCTACAATTCGGAAGGCAAAGTTTTTTGTTCGAAAGTCCGTTATTGGCTTAATCTTATCTTTAGACAATATTGAGAAACTAATTTCAATATTTTTTATTTTGGTCCAGTAGTTTTGTTTTTATGCGCTAAAATGTTTTGTTCCTATGACCGCATTGACCGCCAACAGTATGCAGACCGCCGCGTGACGTCATAAAACCGTATCTTTGAAACGTTGTAAAATCCAAACTAGTGAACCAAAATAAAAAATATTGAAATTAGTTTCTCAATATTGTCTAAAGATAAGATTAAGCCAATAACGGACTTTCGAACAAAAAACTTTGCCTTCCGAATTGGCAGAAGCCGAGGTTACGGTTGCTTTCTTTGCCTGCGCGAGTTGGATCTGCACTTGGCCTGATTTGTACTACTGAAAAAATTGCACTGCAAATGGCTCAACACGTTGGCTTAGTTAAAAGGTCGAGTATTATTCGGGTAAAAAGAAACAACAAATAAAATTGTGTGGGAATCAAATATTGGGCGATTGAGGAAAATACCTTCTCGGCTACATTTCTGAGAACTGAGTAGTTCTAGGAAAAGCTTATTGCATTTTTGTTTCAATTCCACTGTTCCGTAATAGAATTTTGAGTGGCTATTCTTGTAGAGGACCGATCGACTCTGCGTAGATAGTTTCTTCTTTCTTTTACTTCAGAATCGACCACTGTAATTACTACCTTTAGTTCCACAGAATTCTTTATCGCGAGATAAACTAGTGCATACACTAGAGTTTTGATTATATTATACTTCATTGCACACAAAATTACTTAGTTATGTATCTCCATGGCGAATTAATTTCAACAGAAATCTCTTTCAGTCAAACTTTGGTTCGGTGAAATTATGTTTATAAGACTACGGAAGGGGAAATACACTAGTTTTGACTTCATTCGCTAAATAATGGCATTAATATTCGGGCAATACTAATTATAATACCTCGTTGCTTTACAGCGAAAATTACATTGCCCGAAACCGATTTCATTACGCACCAATCGCTAATTAGATCAAACGTCATGGCCGTTGTTCTGGATTTGTTGTGTTGCTAGCTAGACTCTTGCTGCGACTTCGTCCACAAATTAAAGCTAAACAAAGCCCGGATTATGGTCGTTGAATGCGAAAAGACCATTATCATAACATGCATGTAACCCAAATGCATGCAAGCACAAGTAACTATAGCTTCCTCTCAGTGTTAGAAGTAGCATTTATCATCCCATTACATTTGCCTAATCAAGACCCCGACACAGCGAGGAAACAGCAGCAGCACCAAAACCACAGAACAAATACCGGACAAAAGTACACCAAGCCTTTTTTTTTTGTTTTTTTGCGAAGGATTGTAAATTAATTGTAAAATCAGAGTGACACCTTATAAAATCGGCTTTAGGTCGCGGCGCGGCGCTTTATCTTATTCACAAAAACCTTGCCCTGAATCCTCAAAACTTCAGTAGTCTCAAAAGCAAGAGAAAAAAAAAGCTGCCGACCGTATATTTCAGGCACTAACGTTTCAGCTTCAAAAAGTTGTTCGTACTGAAAGCTTAAAAATTATTAAGGGCAAAGTTGCGCCAACGACAAACGCTGTTTCGTAACAAACAATGCAAGTGCTCGCAGCAAATATTAGATAAGTCCGTTCCACACGAGCCGACCGCAGCTGTCGGGCGCGACGCGACAACCGACCGCGGCGGGCGTGAAGTGACATACCAACAAACGTGTCGCCACATACATTCCGAGCGGAACGGGGGAAGATAGGATCAGAAGGCTTTCAATAGAGCAGCGAGTGGGTTGAAGAATTGTAACACTTTGTGCAATGGAATTTACTTGTTACCTATACAATATACGTGTCACTCAACTCCTGAAGCCATTTTGCTTCGATTACTTTCTTTGGGTTACACAGAACAGGGAATTTTATAGCCTTGCATATTTTAACACCCTCAAAGTTCCCAAGGGTGTTATGAGTACTCCGAGCTGTAATAAATAACATGCAACTGAAGTGGTCTCTCTAGCAACGAAAGCTGAGCTTCTGAGGCATAATACCCTCATCGCAAAAATCGCCAATCCGTAATGGGTAGTACCTAGCTAGAATGCCAGGCAGCGACGCGACTTTTATCTACGCTTCGCATATTCGTTTCGTCGATAGTGTCATGTCCGCCGGTGAAACGCGATTGAAGTCTGTCTACAGTACTTGTCACTTGTATACTTGGTTTAGACATAATCACCTTTGATACAATAGAAAAAAAGGTTCATCCGCAAGAGAGTGAAGTCTAAAAAAACTTGACAGTTGCGGAGGGCAGCCATGTTTGCGACATATTTCACGTCAGAAGTTTTTGGCACCGCGAATGGAGTCGGTTTGCGCATCATAGACGTGCTGGTCACGCGTGGTGACGGCCAAAGGGGTATACACCGTGGAATTTTAGTGGTTTTAAAGCCGAAGGTATTTAGTTGCACTCGTGATTCTGAGCCAAATTCCAAAATTTTACTTCAAAACGAGCGAAAAAAAAACACTTCCCAATACAAACGGCTATCGCCAATCGACACCATTTGTATGGAGAAGTGAATTTTTTTTTCGCTCGTTTTGGAATGAAATTTTGTAATTTGACTCAGAATCACCAGTGCAACAAAATACCTTCGGCTTTAAAACCACTAAAATTCCACGGTGTATCTACTGGTGATATTGAAATTGTTTAGAGCTCACATCACACTATGCGAGCAAAAGAAAGTGCCGCCTGAAATGTGACTTATTTTTATTACATTGTGACGATAACGAAAGTTTCAAAAAGTTGCCAGTTGTGAAGTTAGTCCAAACGGAATTTCTGCGCCCCTGCTTCGTGCCACGAACTTACCATACCGAAATTGAATTATACATCCAAGTAGAGGATTTTTATATCTATTAGGGAAGAGCCGAGCGGTCCCTCGGGCAAGGATTTAGGCGCCGATAACTTTCTCATTTCCTTTACGCGTTAGGGCCCGCATTCACCAAACGGGAAGAGAGGCGTTTTCTTAACGGAGTGGGGACAATCGTGTTTTCTTTTAACTATACTCGGTTAAAGTAAGCGTTATTAGAAATTTGCTCGGTGTTCTTTAGGTCCATAAGAGGTCTTTCTCTCTGAAGAGCTCTTTTTACCCGACTACGCGAAGCAAAAAGGAGGGTTATGATTTTAGCAGCGTATGTATGTATGTATGTATGTATGTATGTATGTATGTATGTATGTATGTATGTATGTATGTATGTATGTATGTTTGTGTGTTCATCTGTTCCCTCGCAGAGCCTAAACTACTCGGCCGATTTCAACAAATGAGGTGTCGTTGGATTCGTCTTAATCACCCAGGTAACATAGGATAGTTTAATTTTGAAAAAAACCAAGATGGCGGCTGTGCTGCGCCCTAAAGTGGTGGACCTAAAAATAAAAATTATCGGATACCATCGTCATGGGTATCAAATGAAAGGGCTTTAAAAGACCTTTTCAAAAATTTATAACACATGTAGCGTCAACATAACAAATAGAACAAAAAATTCCAAAATGTCTTTTTTTTGCCCTTCTTGGTTCTATTCTGGGTGATCGTCCAAAATAACTTACTAAAAAGCTCAAAAAAAATAGAAGTTAAAAACTAAAACCCGACTACTAAAAGGCTTAAAACAAGACTGTTTATCCTTAAAATAGACTCATATATAATTAATCGTAGTCGGAGGCCATCGGTTTATCAAATGCGAATGTGGTGTCCTCCGACTACGATTAATTATCTATGAGTCTATTTTAAGGATAAACAGTCTTGTTTTAAGCCTTTTAGTAGTCGGGTTTTAGTTTTTAACTTCTATTTTTTTTGGTTTAAATTCCTGACTAGATTACGTTAATTTTCCACACGTTTCAATTTCGAAATGTATTTAGATTTTGCTATACAGGGTGTTAAAAGACCGCCAACAAAGCGGGAAACCACGTATTGTCCTCATAATAAGAAACATTTTTGCCCAAGGAACTATGCCTGGGGAATCAACGGTTTCCGAGATAATGAGGTTCAAAGTCGGACTTTTCAAAACTTTTTTTTTGCAGAAATGCATTCAGTATCTAGTTCTTAACATACCTTCTCAAGAAGGCATATCAAAATTATGAATATTTCTTGCAAAAATCAACGTTAAAATTGCAACCCGCAATGTATTCTAAACATCGGCACTTCAAGCTTAAGTAACATAAACTGATACCTACGCTTGCGCAATATGACTTCTATGTGTTACACGTCCATTGCGTAATAAAATATTTTTCAAAATTATAACCTAAAAAACCAAAATCATTTCCCAGCAATAATTTATCGTAAAAGTACTTTCTTTTGGTGTCTTGTATGCGTGGCTTTCGGGTCTGTTGGTGGTCTTTTAACACCCTGTATAGATTTTTACGAAATTTTCTTAACGTGGTCGTCTTATCCATAATCTATCGATCGATGGGCAGAGTGATGCATCGAGTTTGCATCAATGCAAATTCTATGCAAGGTTGATGTATTGCCTCTGCAATACTCTGCTCTGCATATGCTAAAACATGTCTAGTGGTATATTCAGGACGGAACGGTTCAAACCGAGTTTGCTCTGTTAATAAATTGTGGAATTGCGGAGCAACTCTTACACAGCTTTTTACTTGGTTTAGTTGTGGAGATTAGTGATTTTAAAACAACCTTGGAGACAATAACCCTAAGATACATTTCACACTTTGACTGAATGGATAGAGTATGGAGGAAATATTCGTCGTCTTTAACTCAAGAGCCAGTTTCAACGGAGATGATTGAATAAGCGAGCGAAACGAGCGAAGTTCTCCGAGTCTACTGGATCAATTCCAGTATGTATGTTTGTATGTATGAATGTTCGTTCGACGATAACTTGAGTAAATTTAGTCGGATCGTCATGAAATTTGGTAGGCAGGTAAATGATGTAAAGAGAATTTTTAAGTTCGAACATGAGCCAAATCGGTCGAGGGGTTGCTGAGATATGGGCTCGCGAGTTCATAGTTCGGGGCGAACCACTAGTTTACTGCTTGCGATGGATAAATTAGCGAAGTTAAAATCAAGTCCCAAAGGCAGGCGTTGATTGGAAACTCCTGTACTCCGGTATCACAGGTTTATTCATAGCTGTTAATAAACTAGTGCCAAGTGAATCGCTAATCAATAGCGCATTGAGATGGTTCTGCTTACATCACTTGTTTTGATCTTCTTCTTACCTAATATTTTCTTAGGTTAGCACTATACAAAACTAAACGTCGTCGGAAAAAAAAATGTGTACAACGGGTTTTATCCGGAAAAAGTGGTTATTCTAAACTAGTGGTTCGCCCCGAACTATTTATTTATTAAATTAGGAAACCCAACAGAATCCTTAATAAACATTAAAATTATAATTAGGTGCTATGAACTTGCGACCCCATATCTCAGCAACCTCGACAGATTTGGCTCATGTTCAAACTTAAAAATTCTCTTTACCTCATTTACTTGCCTACCAAATTTCATGACGATCCGACTAAATTTACTCAAGTTATTGCCGAACGAACATTCATACATACGTACAAACAAACATTCATACGGATTGTTCAAGTAGACTCGAAGAACTTGTCGCTCGCTCGTTCAATGAGATCGGGACATGGGCACCAAACGTAACAGCCCTCCCCAGCGGTGGAACCTCCGTGAAATGATTAATTCGGCGCTTGAATTCTTAACTAACGTGTTTGTGCAGGTAAACGCGATTACCGTCGTGACAGTTTGCGCGCTAAATACATCCGAGATGCAGTCGGCGGATGGCGCATTTTAATTATTGTAAAGTCTGCAAAGCAACCTGGAGTGGGGAGACACGGAAGCTGCGCCAGAGGAGAGTAATGCCCGATTTCACCAACTATATCTAATTTTTAAGAACTTCTTTAACTTTTTTAAGAAGTACTTAGCGTAATTCTTAAAAAAGTTAAGAAGTTCTTAATAATTAAGTATAGTTTGTGAAATCGGGCATAAGGCCACCACAAACAGTCGGAACTCCGTTTTACAATTTCAATTCCTTTCACCGACAATATCAACATTGCCTTCGACCTACCTGCAGTTACGAGTAGGTCAGGTTATCGTATGAGGTAGTGGCCACCCCTGGTGTCAGAGTTTTTAGGCCGCCCAAAGGGCCTCTGAAACGGCAGTAGAGCGTCGATTATCACATGGGACTCTATAAATTTATTTGTCTTCTCTTGTCGAATTTACCAATAATATATGGCGCCAGACATACTGCCCCAGGGTTCCGAGTTTCGCGTTTAGAGTTCTCAGATTTGGTTCACGAGAACTCCGCGTTCTTACAGCTTCAGTGTGAACGGTTCGAAGCAACTCCTTACATTAGTAAGAACGCAGAACTCTGAACGCGGAACGCAGAACTCTTAACGCGGAACGCAGAACTCCGGGCGGTGTGTGGGCGCGTAAACACCGAATTAGTTCTAATATATATTTTTTTATTTTATTAGAATGGCAAGTTTCAAAGTACAGTCAGCTTTTTAATCAAACCGTTATCCGACGTTCGGATAATCGACGTTCTACTGTATCATTATTTTTAAAAGTGTGGAATAAAACCAACTTTGATCCCGTTGACTAACATAACAACTGCCTTACAGACTAGAGGCCTATTTTTTACGGCCATTGCAACCGACTCGTTTTCGCACATAACCCTATGTGATAAGAGTTACCAAGCTTTAGTTCTGTTAAAGCGCCATCTATACTAAGTGCTCGACACCTGAGGTGATCCATGGATAAGACGGTGCTATGATGACTGATGTACCAAGAACTTCCAGATCTATCCACGGACGGTGGCGTGGCGCCAGTAGCGCACCCTATATAAGTAAATCCGCGAGCCCCCTCGCTCTCTTCGATCATTCGATATACCTACGGACAACATTGTATTTTTATAATTACAATAAACTCATCAAATTGTACCTGAAACCATTACACGCTTCATTGGAACTCCAAATAGTCAGATCCCTGAAATTCAAGAGCAGAAACAAGTTCGATAGGCAGAACTCGACCTTTAATTAGGTCCCACAAACCGGAGTTGTCGAGGAGGCTCTTCTGCATCATCCCACAAGCGGCTGCAGCGTCTAATCCGCTCGCTCGCTACGTGTTTGCGCAAAGTTTTCCATTACATTAGCGGAGGTATAGTGTCGCCGAAACTAGAACAAACGCGCGCTCGGATATCGTTACAGGGACTGTTATTGTTAGGCCGGGTTTACTTCGCGCCCGCTGCGGCTGCAGTGGGCAGTGGAGTCGCAGATGTAATTACTTCGCGCCCGCTGCAGCTGCAGTGGGAAGTGGGGTCGCAGAAGTCACTACCTCGCTGTCTCGGAGATCGATGCCGTTTTCGTCTCTTCAGCCTAGTTTGCGTTGCCGAACTGGGTATTCGGTAGCAGTGGGCAGCGGAGTGTTTGTTGTCTCACTCAGCCTTTCGAAGTGCAGAATTAATCTCTCTAGCCCTGTTTAAAGCCGGGTTTTACAGTCAAAGTAAATAAAGCCAAATGAGCCATCCAAGAAAACGAACGCTTCTGATTGATTGGCTCATTGGGTTTTATTTACTTTGACTGTAAAAACGCGGTTTAAGATGACGCAGTCGTTTTTCGATACATTCAGAGCTGTAAGAGAATAACCGGGTCCTTCACATAAAGTGTGGAGTGTTGATTATATTTTGTTGTGGTTCCGCCCGTGATGATCTTAGAGAGTTTTCACCATATTATTTACACGATCATTCAAATGTCTGGCGAGATTGCGTGCCTTGAAATATGCTTATATGTAATATGCTATATAATATGCTTATATGCGATCTAGAGTTCAAAAATAATGTAAATTTTGCCGTAGACGTGGAGAACCCTGAAGGAGTAACTAGTAGTGGATGAAAGTGGGTTGACGACTCTTGAAGTGATAGGATGAGTGGCAGCGCAAGGAGCAAGATCTAAACGCGCAGCTACAGCGACTGTTATTGTAACGGATGTAACTTTGGATAAATGTCAACTGTTCTCGAATTTACGACGGTACCAGAGCGACTCGGTTTTATTAGCCCGTTTTGCATACATTACGCAGCTGCGCCGATTCGAGCGGGGCTGGAATCGTTTCGTCGGAATTTACTCTCGGCGCGTACGGTACGCCGTGAATGAGGTAGGTACGGTCAGCGACACACTAGGATACCCCTTGGTAGCTCTTATAGCGCAGGACATAAGTGCTTCAATTGAAAAAAAGGGGATATCCTAGCTTGTTGCTGACTGTACAGTCATCAGCACGTATACCTTTACACATCAGTATCTGTTATCTGTTATATTCTTTCTGTTGTGCAATAAAGAGTTCTCTATCTATCTATCTATCTATCAGTAACTGTACTCTACTCGGTTACGTTACGCGCGACTTTACAATAAAACTGTAGTCTGACTTGATGGTGACTGTAAATACAATCCCACCAAAAACATTCTGTAAAAACTAGCCAGGTCTCGATGGATCTGCTTGTTTATCTCTAAAAAAGTAATGAAATCTAGACAAAGTCGTGCCAAGTCTAAGGTTCCTTACTGCGATTTCTTTATTATTATAGTTAATGTTGTGAGACTTGGCCGTTGAAGGGTACACAAGCGGTTCTGGCGACAGATTGGTGCAATGGTGTCATGGAGCACCTGGTTTTGTACCCTTGTGTACCCTTCAACAGCCAAGTCTCACAACATTAACTATAATAATAAAGAAATCGCAGTAAGGAACCTTAGACTTGGCACGACTTTGTCTAGATTTCATTACTTTTTTAGAGATAAACAAGCAGATCCATCGAGACCTGGCTAGTTTTTACAGAATGTTTTTGGTGGGATTTCACTTCTTTTTGTAGAAACGAGGGCATATTGATTAATTTTATTAGATTTTCTTATTTGACACAGTTTTTAAATTTGTGTAATGTTCGAGTAGAATAAAGTTAATCGTCCGACTATTTCTTGTTGAACGAGCGAGCGAAGTCCTCCGAGTCTGCTGGAACAATCCGGCGTTTGTATGTATGTATGTTTGTATGTATGAATGTTTGTTCGACTATAACTTGAGTAAATTTGGTCGGATCGTTATGAAATTTGATAGGCGGGTAAACTAAATTAAAAGAATTTTTAAATTCGAACATGAGCCAAATCGGTCGATGGGTTGCCGGGATATGGGGTTGTATAGTTTAAATGCAAAGCGCGCGCGCGCCTGCGCGAATGGCGTAAGCAAAGTTATACATCTGTAACTGAGGTCGCGAGTTCATAGTTCAGAGCGAACCACTAGTGGGACGCTATAGGCTAGAAGATGTGTCCCACTACGCTGGATTTTTGCAATGACAGTCGATTTTTTTATGTACCAATAGTAGAATGATTTAGGTAGAATCATTACCATAATATCTCAAATAAAGCTGATACCAGCTGAGGGTTCTTCATCAGATACTTCAGACCTTAGATTTTTGACATCAAATGAAGCGGCCCACCAAGTTGAATATTTTTTGTAAGGGCGGTATATGTCGATCTATAATAGTTTGGTTGGGCTCTTGTGTTTTCTAATCAGGGTCACCAGGTACTCCAGATCTTCGATTATCCTAGTTTTTATAGTTTTCCCTTTATGTGGCCATTAAACCCTAACTCTGTACCAAATTTCAGCTCTCTGAGTTTATAGGAAGTACTAGTTCTATTAGGGCTCTTGTGTTTTCTAATCAGGGTCACCAGGTACTCCAGATCTTCGATTATCCTAGTTTTTATAGTTTTCCCTTTATGTGGCCATTAAACCCTAACTCTGTACCAAATTTCAGCTCTCTGAGTTTACGGGAAGTACTAGTTCTATTAGGGCTCTTGTGTTTTCTAATCAGGGTCACCAGGTACTCCAGATCTTCGATTATCCTAGTTTTTATAGTTTTCCCTTTATGTGCCCATTAAACCCTAACTCTGTACCAAATTTCAGCTCTCTGAGTTTATGGGAAGTACTAGTTCTATTAGGGCTCTTGTGTTTTCTAATCAGGGTCACCAGGTACTCCAGATCTTCGATTATCCTAGTTTTTATAGTTTTCCCTTTATGTGCCCATTAAACCCTAACTCTGTACCAAATTTCAGCTCTCTAAGTTTATGGGAAGTACTAGTTCTATTAGGGCTCTTGTGTTTTCTAATCAGGGTCACCAGGTACTCCAGATCTTCGATTATCCTAGATTTTATAATTTTCCCTTTATGTGCCCATTAAACCCTAACTCTGTACCAAATTTCAGCTCTCTAAATTTATGGGAAGTACTAGTTCTATTAGGGCTCTTGTGTTTTCTAATCAGGGTCACCAGGTACTCCAGATCTTCGATTATCCTAGTTTTTATAGTTTTCCCTTTATGTGGCCATTCAACCCTAACTCTGTACCAAATTTCAGCTCTCTGAGTTTATGGGAAGTACTAGTTCTATTATGATGATCATGAGTGAGTGAGTGAGTGAGTGTGTGTCATAAATGCGAAACTTTGCTTTCGCTTAACTTCGGAACTAAATGACCTACAGACTTGAAATTTTGGATTTTAAGTATGTGATTATAGCTTACTAGATGACGAAAATTTCTGCGTTCTGGTCTTATCCAGAGGTTCTCAAATAGGGGCCTGAAAATGCGGCGAAATGGTTCCAGTAAAGGATGGTACGGCAGTGTTTGCTTCGCGCTCGACCTGGCGGGGGCACTGCCGTGCCCCCAGATACATCGGTGTTGTATGTCAGCAGATGTATGACACAGCCTGTAACAGGATACCCTCTACTAAGGATGGTAACCGTAGGTTCTGTTCATCGCTGTGACCAATTTCATAAAACTTACAATGACAATTTACTATGAGAGTTTGACGGACATTGCGTAGTCGATTAAGTCTTAGAAAGGTTACAAAAAAGGTTGGCTTACTAACCAACTACTCAATGTATTGTCATATCTATGAAATTGTAGGCGCAGAAAAGAGGATCGAGACGCTAGTAACTCATTTAAGACTGAGGTAGAGGCTACCTGAATGACAAAATCTAATCAAATGGAGGTCATTGCCTAACAAACTTATTTTCATCGCCTACTGTATACACCCTGGGGAGCATCGGCTCAGAGTGACCAAAGACATACGTAATCTAGCGTTAATTCTAACAGACCCACTGTAATAAGCAACTTAATACTTCCATTCGTCTTCTTCAGCCTGTCGCCACCCGATGCTGAGTCTCAGCTTTGGGTGCTGAGACCCAACCCGATAAAAATGGAGTGCAATGGAGTAGGCCTCTTCCATTGCACTCCATTCCTATCGGTCTTGGGCTTTTCTCATCCGGTATTTTCCTGCCACTTTGACCGAGGGCCCTTAGCCTGTAACGCAATGGTGCCAAAATGGGCTCCCGGTCGACGGTTTCAATTACGATTTATTAATGCTGTCGGTCCTTTTAATGTTTTTGTAGTACAGCAAATAATATTATGAGTCTAATTCTAGAGGATTAGTTCGCTGGTTGTAGGAGAACTACGAAAAAATCCCGGCTTTGTCCTTCTAACTGGGACGACATTGATACGCCATTGTGTTACAGGCTAAGTCCCCAGGTCGTCAGTCCATACCATTGGTTTGCCTGCCCACATTTCTACGCCCCGTTCTGGGTCTCCATTCCAGTACTTTTTTACCCCATCTGTGGTCCTGTCTACGACATATTATTATGTAGCCTGCCCACTTCCACTTTCTTCGCGCTATCAACTTGGCTTTGTCAGTCAGTTTCGTTCTTCTCCGGTTTTCCGTACTTAAGGGTAGACGATAGCAACGTGGCGGGAAATTTAATTTTTTACAGTTTTTTGCATTTTGTAGCTAAACTGAGCTATTTTTGTTCAGCGATTTTTCGTTCGCGGCAATAACATAGTATTCTTTTCATTATTGTAAACAAAAGAACCACAATAATTCAGCCGATTATGTGTTCTGGTCTACGACAAGTGCTACTGCTTCGTAGACCAGAACACATAATCGGCTGAATTATTTTTGTCCTTTTGTTTACAATAATGAAAAGAATACTATGTTATTGCCGCGAACGAAAAATCGGTGAACAAAAATAGCTCAGTTTAGCTACAAAATGTAAAAAACAGTGAAAATTTTGAATTTCCCGCCACGTCGCTATCTTTCCACCTTAATATTATACTGGTCCAAATCCCGTACTTATTTTCGAGTCAAACAATCAAGGTGCCAAAGTCGAACTCATCGAATAAGCCACAGGAAACCCCGCACCTATAATAGAGAAGAAATGAGCGGGATCGCGGCAAATCCTATTGGTTTACTTCGGTTAGGGGCAACGGCGGGGAATGCCGCTGCAAATTGGACAGTAGAAAAGTTGTTACCTTACACCCGAGGCGGACCCTCTACACTCGGGCCAATCTCCCGCGCGGAGTTAAGAGGAGGAACAAATTTTCAACGATTTCTAACCAAACTTCTCAGCTGTTACGAAATGCTACAAGATGAAATGAAATGAAAACTAGGTCTTTTCATGAATTGGGTACGCAAAGTTTTTTGTTCGAAAGTCCGTTATTGGCTTAAACTTATCTTTAGACAATATTGAGAAACTAATTTAAATATTTTTTATTTTGGTTTAGTAGTTTTGTTTTTATGCGCTAAAATGTTTTGTTCCTATGACCGCCAACAGTATGCAGACCGTCGCGTGAAGGTCATAAAACCGTATCTTTGAAACGTTGTAAAATCCAAACTACTGAACCAAAATAAAAAATATTGAAATTAGTTTCTCAATATTGTCTAAAGATAAGATTAAGCCAATAACGGACTTTCGAACAAAAAACTTGCGTACCGAATTGTTGTGAAGGAGAACATGATTAGTGAAATAACTCATATCATATCATATCATGTCATATCATCGAATTCAAAACGCGTTTACGTTTTAATTTAATTCGAATCCCTGGTTTAACTATGTATCTACGTATAGTATTGATGTTATGAAGGATTTTTCTCTGAATGCCTTCATCTTGATGTAAAGTGACAAAAACAGTGAAAACTTGCGAACATTTCCATCAAGAGCGTCGTAGCCGCCACGCTGCGGCGCAACTTATTACAAGTATTGCATCGACGATCCTTCGTGTAAAATTCCCTCTTGCATGCTAATCTCGATTGATACCTCGCCTTAAATTCGAAATGGAATTTCGAATGACTTGTGAACACTAAAGTTTTACCAAACGATCACTAGGAGCGTTGTCACGCTTCGCTTCACTCTTGCTCGCACTTTGAAAAGTTTTCATTGATTGTAAAAGTCTGTGATTGCAACCGTCATGTCATTGAAGTCAAATACAAGACAAAATGTTAGGAGACTTCTTATTTTTAGTGTCCACAAATAAGTTCGGCCGTCAGCTTTCCGTTAACGTATCTATTTCTTGTCAAGCGAAACAGTGTATTAAATGACTGCCTGAGAAACTATAGCAACTCAAGTAAAAAAGCAACTTATCGGCAAATTATTATTTGTACTGACAACACCAACGTTAAAATATTATTTGGTTACCATGGCAACCCTTTTCTCCGAGGACTCTGAAGTGTATAATACGTAGGTATCTGAAAATGTAGTGACTTTGTTTACGCGAGTCTTTCAATCACAAAAATAACCAAGTCCCTGCCCTCAAGGTCTGAATAATTTTGCATGCAACCTGCAATTTATAATCGCATGCAACCCGCGCGCACTTTCGCTCGACTAAACAAACACGCGCATTTATAGCGTTAATTCGACATAGACGGCGGCGCAGTCGCGGCCTCCCACGAGCTTCGAGTCCGATCAACTCCGATCTCATTTCACACGCTAATGAACTGGGGCCTTAGCCTGTAACGCAATGGTGTCAAAATTAGCTCCCAGTTGACAGCTTCAATAACGATTTACTCGTATTAATGCTGTCGGTCCTTTTAATGTTTTTGTAGTACATCAAATAATATTCTGATTCTAATTCTTTCTAATTAGTTCTCTGGTTGTAGGAGAAAAACGAGGAAACTCCGATTTTGTCCTTCTGCTGGGTCGCCATCGACACGCCATTGCGTTAGAGGCTAAGGCCTCTGGAGTCTATAAGGGGACGGTACAATAATTGCTCTGCAGGCTGTTCCACTACGACCTTCGGTGGAGGTAAATAAACCGCTGGAAAAATTCCGAAACCTGTGGGCCGTTTCATAAAACTGACAATGAAAATTTACTATGCCCATTCGATTTACACTGCGTAGCCGATTAGTCAGAAAATCTACTAAATCGAGGTTTCGTATTCCCCTATCTCCTATCACAAAATTGTCCCGAGTATAAAACAATTACACCACTCATATCACAAGAAAGTATTAGATGTCAGACGGTTTAATTTAAAGTTGTTAAACCGTCCAGACGTCTTTTACAGCTGCTTCAAAATAATAATTTAAAAAAAGTAAGATGTAGCCTGTACAATTGTACATGTCCCACTAGCTGGGCAAAGGCCTTCTCTCAGAGAGAGAGTTCGAGCTTAATCACCACGCGTGCTCAATGCGGGTTGGCGATTTTTGCGTTGAGGGTATAATGCCTCATATGCTCAGGTTTCCTTACGATGTTTTCCTTCACCGTCAGCGAGTGGTATTGCTACTACAAATTCACATATGTACGTAACTTTGAAATTAAACAAAGTCATAGGTACATGCCCGCACCGGGAATCGAACCTAGGACCCTTCGCTTCAGAGTCCACTGTTCTACCCACTAGACCACCATCGTTCAAAATATGCATTTTTTTAATTTTCGGTTGGTCCTAGCTCCTGTTTACAATAAACAGTGAGGAAATCGGGGCCTACGTTTGTATGGAGAAAACACTACTGTGATATCCTCTTAAGAGGTATTTAATCGGCACAACATGCAAGATCTTTCTTGTGATTACCGTATTTTATCTACCTCTACAATGCAATTCCTACTCTGAATTACAAGCAACGCTAAACCCAGCAAACCTATAATTTCGTCAATCGAAGCACCTCGTATTACAAAATTGCCCGCCTGAATAACAATAGATTAGTTGGTAATTTGATCCGTATTATCCACACAATATGTTGCGTAATGTATGCATCGATATATTCTTGCGGCCAACTAATTCTGTCAAATCTGTGATAGTGGATGTTAATGACAAGCTCGTGTAGCGCTGTTATGCCCCGGGTATTGAATCTATTTGGTATTACAGTTGCTATACAGGGTGTTAAAAGACCGCCAACAAAGCGGGAAACCGCATATTGTTCTCATTATTACGAACATTTTTGCCCAAGGAACTATGGGAAATGATAATGAGGTACAAAGACGGAAGTAAAAAAATTTTTTTGGCTCAAAATGTTCAGTATTTTAACATATTTTTTTCTAAGAGCCAATTATAATATTTTTTTTATATTTCTTACAAAAAACTACATTAAAATTGCAACCCGCAATGTATTCTTAACATCAGCATTCAGCACCTCGAGCGTAAGTAGCATGAGTTTATGTCAACGCTTGCGCAATATGATTTCTCTGCGTTACACTGTCATTGGGCGAAAAAATATTTTCCAAAATTATAACCTAAAAAACCAAAATCCTTCCCAGCAATATTTTATGGAAAAACTACTATGTTTTGGTGTCTAGTATAGGTACGTGCTTTTCGGGTCTGTCGGCGGTCTTTTAACACCCTGTATATTAATTGTAGATGATGACATGCTTATGTGATATCATAATTAATAATGTTACATACAATTAAGATGTATGATTGAAGGCAGTCTACCAAAAAGGGAAGATTTAGACTAAGCATACTGTTTTTTTTTTCCATTTGGTCCTTCACCTTTTAAAAAAGGACGAGGTGAGGCAAATAATAATAAACCCCTATATTGAAAATAATACGTCCATTATTTTTTGCCAACATATACGTCTATTATTTGTTGTACGTCCTATAGGTACTCGTACGTCAAAATTAACATGACCTATAACGCCACAACACTTCCGCTGCCATAAAGGCCATCGCTCACTTGACATGACAGAATTAATTCTCCTCCACGCTCGCGTAAACCTACTAGTCCACTTGTCTCTGCAAGGGCCACCTATTGTGCTTTGGACCTTCTAGTTCTGCCACTTGATCTCCACTACAGCATAGGGGCTTTGCGTTACAGGGTAGTCTACGAGACGTTAGGATAAAAGCTGTAGAATCAGCTTTTGTCTATATTCTCCTTCAAAAATCATCTGCGGCTATCTTATTATGAACTAAGGTCTCAATAGAATCAGAATCAGAATCAATAGTTTTTATTCAATATGCCATAAATAAATTATTAATAATACATTAAAAGTCAAAATATTATCTAAAGTAAAAAAAAAAGTATATAAATCAGATGCTTATTACTATCTAATACTAATCTAATACAAACATATTAAAACTAGCAAACTAAGTAAACATAAGTAGAAACTCCGCAGTAATGAATTCATTGCAATTGTACTTTATATCACACGAAACATCTCGCTGGCATTGATTACGATTGTTACTTTTTACGGGAGCGCTAGTAAACGCAATAACGCTAATAGAACTAGCAAATTGCAAATGCATCATCGCCGATGGCTAATAATTTTCAGGAATATCGCTATTAATACTACATAATATGTACTGGATTTCAATCATGCGTTCCACGGTGTTTGCTCAATTATTGTATTTGTTTGATATTCCACTGTGTACAGAGTTATGTATTTGGAGTTGAAACATAATATACTTGGAGTGCCCTATAACATTAGCCCGATTGCTCTGCTGCTCACGTCTATAGATAGAAATATAATACATACATACACATACACGTATTCTTAAAGGAGGCCAAAATGTAGCAACAATTATAAGAAGTTATCGTAGTGGCTCGCTGACTAGCGTAGGCAGCGTAGCGCATATTCGTAGGCGGTTCGTAGGACTTCGTAGAGCCTCGTAGCACAATGCTACGCGGACACCGCCGCCGCCGTGTTACGTGCTACGGCATAATAAAGCCGTGGTAGTAGCTAATTTGAAAACGAACGTTATTTTTACCCGACCAAAGGAAATTTAGGGCTTTGATTTCGGTCGTTTTCTTGGTTATTGCATTTTGTAAAATTAACTTTGAGTGTAGCCATATTCACACTTAAGTTCGTATGAAATTACGCAATAAAAATCAACCGTGATTCGACAAGTTTCGAATGCATTTTTTTTTAATATATTACATTTGTGATAGCAAAACAAAATGGGCCATAAAAATAAAAATCTATTTGATCAAAACCGCCGTCGGTTTTTATCAAATAGATTTTTATTTTTGTGGTCCATTCGATTCAGTTTTAGATTATTTTATTACCTGTTTTCATACTTACTCGTATTTCAGCCGTTTGTTGGATTTATAGTGCTCAGTAAAATAATGAGTTCTATTTTGGTCGATGGAAAGACTCTAAGCCTTTTCGTGTTATTAAGGATTCATTCTTTTGAAGAGCCTTTTGTGCTCGATAATTAATTAAAAGTCCGTCGCAGATTATAATCGAAATGGAAATGTTTCAATCATGATTTTCTCTGAAATCTATTTATTATATTGTGTTGGCTTACAAAACAACAACATACATGTACCCTGAATGTATAAGCAGAGGCACCAAATACTACCTTTTGGTTAAGCTGTGTTCCACCAAGCCTTCGTTACTTTAAGTCCTGCAATGCAACGTAGAATTGTCGATCGATCTCTAATGTCTTATATGAATGGTACAGTCGGCCACACGCTAGGATACCCCTCTTTGATCGATTGGCGCCCTTATGCCGCGCGCGGTAAGAGATGCCATGGGGTATCTGTGACTGTGGCCTACCGTACCACGTTTCCTTGCTAGAAAATTCACATACCAGTATCTCTTTATGCTTAGCATGGTTGTTTTGACACTCTGTCGAACTCGAGTGAGATACTTGCCATGTCTATTGTGCGGGCATGGCAGGCGGGACTCGAGATGGCAATAGATTAGGGTCATGTCGAGCAATAAGTAGTTACTGCCATTCTAAATAAAAAAGTTGTATTTTGGTCTGGCAACACTGTTGAAATAGATACCGATTATTACCGATTGGGGTACATCACTAGCAAGTGAAGGATTGCGTTTCGTTCTAACGCAAGAAACTAATAAAATTTAATTTAGTAACAAAACGCATTTCCATCATTTATTTGCTTATACACACTAACACAATAAAAAAGCGAAAATAAGTTGGTCAATAGTTCTAATTTATTCGAGTATTCATTAGTAAATACACATACAGCAAAACAACAACACAAACTAAGAAAAAAAAAATATTTCCCTTCTAATCTATGCTCTTGAGGCCTTGTCTACACCTCCGTGGGTGCCAGACATGTGTCGGTCGCATCTGTCAAAATTAGGCCGACACCATCTCGGGAAATGCCGCCATGCTGCCGGTTGCAGACAAGGCTCGGTCGACGCCATCTCGATCTCGGTCGCCATGTTGGCGTAGAGCCAACTCGAGCCCGACCGACAAGTTGACAGTTATGCATAGAGAAGGGCCTATCTCGGGCTTGCCATGCTGCCCGTACAGAGATCGCTAAAAAGAAACACGTAGGTAGATGAAAGCACATACAATCAACAAGCTTGCTTGTAGACAAACATCGTTACGGGCGTGCCTCCAGTCGTTATAAGGGGATTTCCCGCAGCGCCAATACGTCGTCGAATTTGCGACGTAAATCTTTTTTTGATAGGCCTGTAGCTAGTGGGTGTTTTGGATTGTTACTAATTCGTAGCTGGTACGGTACCATGGATCGACGGATTTTCTTCCTAAGACGCCCATGGACTAAGAGCCCTCGCTGGCACTTTTTAACATTTTAATTGATTGTAAGAGAATGATTCAACTTTGGACGATAAAACATACCTTAGTTGCAGGTATAGATAATAAAGCTATCGACAGTGGACAGACTTTTGATTTCATGTTTTTAGTTTGAACTATACTGCTTTTAACAGAAGTTCAGTGATATTGTTTTACTCCTAGGAATATGAAATTAAAAGTGTGTCCACAGTTCAATAGCTGTTATCTATGTCTGCAACCATATTTTATCGTACAAAGTTGAATCATTCGCTTACAATCAATTAAAATGTTGAGAACTGCGAGCGAGAGGGCTGCAATTGTCCAGGGCATTCTTGAGTGCCTCTACAGCATTGGAGGTTAGCAGTCACCTCCTTGCATCGGGTCTCTATTCTGAATATAACTTCCGCGGTTTTGATCCAGCTCCAGTATTTGATGCTAGGAAGGGTTGCTCTTATAGTGCGCGGTGTAGGTACGTAAATCGAACAAAAATATCCTAGCGTCTCGCTGACTGTACGCAGTTAGAGGTCGATGGAATCTTCAGGTATAAGAGATTAGCGGACTAAGCTTACATACAAGATTGTAATGGATCTGCGCAAGCCTACTCCATCTAAGCTTTTATCAGTACTGTCAAAGGTATGTTGAATTTCATACAAATTATCAATTGGCTTGAGTTATTATTATTATTCGTAGAAGCTTTTGTGAACGTTTGCTGATGGCGCTTCGGGGAACTGCAGCTCTTATTATAACGAAGCAAATAAACAAACAATTTCATATCTTTCTATACGAATATAACCTGGCTATTCCAATTATACACCAATCCCTGTAATAATAAAGCCCCTTTTATCCACAACTCTTTCGCCTCCTGCAATAACAAAAATATTTGCCCGCATGCATCTCTAATCCCGGCGGCGTGGCTGCTACGCCACCAAGCGATGCCAGATGCAATATAATTAATCCTATTTATAGGGGATTCGTTTGCCCACGTCGGCGCCTGCGTCTCCTCCGGCATGTTTGTCTTGCCGGATTTACTGTACACAAACGCCCTACTGAACATAACCAGCCAAACTTGAACCCTCGATTCCTGCGAAGTAACCCCTCAACCATCGCATCACAGGTGGCAGAAACAGAGAGCGAAGGTCGCGCCACTCTGGTTGTGCAGTGTACTCGCGATTCCTGGACCGATGTTTTATTCATGCCGCAATGCCTGGCTGCTGAGAATAAGCGGCTAATTGTAGGTGTTCTGGTGTCAAGGTCGGAATGTAAGCGGTCGACTTGGGTGCCGGAAATGGCCGGGTTACTTCTTCTTTCGGACGGTTAGCGGCAATCTTTTGGATTGGGAATTGTTTATTAATTTGGTTTCTCGATCTCGAGTGTTTGAATATGTATGAGGTCAGATGTTTTACTTGGAGGCAAGAAATTTTGTCCTTGTACGTTCCATACTTTGTTCGATGTAACGATTGCCCACAACTAGAGCGAGACAGGATTCGACATCCCGTTCTCAATATTATAGTCATTCATACCAAACATGTCAAGTGAGATAGTTGACACCAAAATCACTCGCATGAGGAATAATGGTAAGATGTTTTATTTCTTGGCGATTTTCGCGTAAAGGGTATAATGCCTCATACGCTCAGGTTTCCTCACGATGTTTTCCTGCGTGGTGATTAAGCTCGAACTCTTTCTCTGCGAGAGGGGCTTTGCAACATGTACAATTGTCTACATCTTACTTACCTTTTTTAGTTCTTTGTTGAATTCCACCTGGCATTAGTTTGTATTACCCACCGCATATCTACGAGGTATCTACTTCGTTCTGTAACAAAGCAACATTGTGTTATCTTTTCGTTTCACAGCAAAAGTTTTCGTGCTGCGGATCAGCGCGAGGCGACTGGAGTTGCCTAACTTGTCTCGAGCAAAATGTTCAAAATAATTTTGCATTACTTTACGTTCGTTGCTTAATTTTATTTGCTGTTTCGGAAAGAATCCATTACGGAGTGTAGTTTAGTTAGCAAACTTTTGTTTTGATTTTGCAAAAGATTCAACTGAACTCCGTTTTGTTTGAAGCTGTTGGCTTTTTGGAAGGATTTGGAGAGAAACGTAATTTACGAATTTGATTACTTATCCTATGCCTTGGGGGTTTGAATAAGTATGCTTTGTGACTAAATATAAAATGGTTTGTCGTTTGAACAACGTTGTCGAAATTGAAAAACGTTTTTTTAACTCGGTCTCCAAACAAATTTATTTTGTGACGTTGAGCAGCAGAAGAAAAAATAATGGGAAAATCAGCCTTTGACAGCGGCTTTATTGAATTTAAAATATCGAATTATTGTCTAAATGGGGCTCGACGCTAAAGTGAATAATATATCCTTTGAAAGTACGTAGCAAATTGAAATTTATTCCAAGTGGTGATTCGACAGTGGCGCGGGTCGCATCTAAAATGGTTTTAAATAAATATGTCCCTACGTTATTAGCTCGTAAATACTAGGGTCTCTTGGCCCCGTTTGGGTTCTAATAAAATTATCTCCGGCTATACGTAGATTCGAATAGAATTAATATCGGTGGGCCCTTTAAATTGCGGTCTGTTAACTTACGTGACGTGAGCGATACCAATACATACGTATAATCCGCGCGCGATGAGAATGGGATGGAACCTTGTCAAAGTCAATCGAAAACATACTTTATTTTACTTTGACAAGGTTTCTTCGACGCGAGTTTGCTTACCGCGCGCGTCTCAGTTCCAAAAGGTCGCATTGATGCGGTTATTCGAAAGCTGGTTTTCTAGCGAGTGTTCTAGATAAGTTTTATCAAAATCGGTTTAGCCGTTTATGAGATATGTCAATTTGAAACTCAAATGTCGGGGGCCCTGAAAAGGGTCGCTTAACTCATCAACACAAGCAATTTTTACTATGGGGCCAAGTGTGAAATCTCGAAAGAAATATCAGCTGTTCCATACTAAAAGTCGATACCTACTGCACCAAATGCTAACCAGGGACTAAGTTATCAGGATAATTTCGAACCTGGAACGATTGGACAAAGAAATCACTGATTTACCCACTGCAACGACTCACATCACAGATTCACACACACACACGCAACAACTGCATGCAACAAACCAATTAATGGTTATTAAAAAGCAGCGTTCGTGAACTTTGTTTTCATGCAGTTTCACCTAGCCTCCCTTTTTACTCTTCCATGAAATATTTCATACGTTTTTAAACGTTACTCGGTTTGTCAATAAATTGTGCGTCAATTTTGAAACAATTTATACTGTCGGTACGAATTAAAAAAGTTATTTGTAAGCGGTCGTTATTGCATTTTGCACGTGCAATCATGAATGAATATTTGATAGCACACACAGACACGAGGGCTTACAATTACTTGCCAAATTTACTTGAAAGAGGTTTCTTTGAAAAATTGTGTTGTTTAAAATAATAGGTACTAAGTAACTATTTGTGATAATGTTACAGTCTAGAGCACGTCGAACTTTACACGCAGACACTTAACTCGCTAACATTACGGGCTACTTTTACGGGAACAAAACTGTCCAGTCTGACGTGCTTTCGACTTTACCTTTATTGTCTGAAAAAAAAAATACAAAGTGTTCGACAGGTTTATCTTTTCAATAGCAAGCCAATGATGGAAAGTATCTGGCTACAGACGCTTAGGCAAAGTACCTATAGGTGGAATTGAGTTCACCCAGACCGAAGGAACAAAGGGGCCCTCAGCCACTGCGTCCAATAAAACATAACAAAATATCTCCACCGGAATACCGCCGCAGTGCAGGCTTCCACACTTTAACAGCTTAAGCTCCGTATACACTTGAGTATACGTCGCGTTTGTTTGTAAGTAACGAAATACGCCGAGCGTTCCTGTCTTTGATGCGTATACATACGTACATCATGTTACGTTAAATTAGGTTAAATTTGCTCTACTATGCGATAAAACTTAAAAAAACTATATTGAATTTTTAAACTCTTTAGTTCCCGGTGCACAACCCGGCCGAGACTGAAAAACAGCTTTTTTGACGAGTCTTCGACCATTTCAAAGGTATTAGGGAATTTTTAGCGAAACTGCATGTATAATTTTTGTTATTATCTTTTGAAAAAAGTTATTTTTATTTGAACTCCAAGGGAGACTGAGAAGTATCACCTTCCTATTGCAAGTCTATACTCAGCTTTAGATAAAACCACTCCGGCGACATGTCGTCGCTTTTACCATTATATTATTCGTAGAATTTTAATATCCTGTTTAAATAAGAGAGCGAGGCATAAGGAAAGGAGATTGTTCGCTTTCGAGAAGCCACTTTTCATACTGGTTCACAAAATCATAGCTATTCTATTAATATAACCCTTGGGTGGGCAACAGATGTGGGTGGTATGTAAAGGAAATCATTTTTGGTCCAAACAGTTTTGGACTTCTTCTCTTGAGTGCTGGCCAAACAAATAAATTGTTACATTCCGTTACATCATGTAATTTTACAAAAAAGTATTATGACACCCAAAAAAATTAATGTAATGTAATTATATGAAATCTGGATGCATGGTTTTTCGAAATAAATAAGTCACCCAACACCCAAGTATGGTGCTTATGGTGATTTCCCGTTCTGAGACCTTTGGGTACGTGATGGAGGTGAAATGTAAATACTTTTTATTTTTATTTTACTTTCAGGCTAGACATTTGTTGGATAATCAGGTAAAAACATCAAGACTTAACAGGTAAAATAAAAAAAAGATCCAATAATCTTCCTAAGAAAGGTCTGAAAACACTGATTTAAGGAGATTACGAATAAAAAACAAAAATATACATTTATCAAAGGAAACAACTCGAAGAAATTGTTCAAAGGCTTTACCTAGAGATGCTCGCGCCACAGAATAAAGTAAACGCAAAAGGTTTACTTACTCATCATTGTAAATACTCATCGACACAATTTTAACATTGGGGTGTGGGATTGCATCTACGATTTTGATGTTTGTGATTGCGTCGATGACATAATTTTATTGTAAGCAACAAGACCAATAGTATATTTTTAAGACATACTTCTTCTTTGGGTGCCATCTCCTATCGGACGTCGGCTATCATTATGGCTACTTTGGCCCGTTGCGTTGCGGCTCTGAAGAGTTCTGTGTGGCTCCTGTTGCCATGCTGCGAGGTTTTCGAGCTATGATATTTTTGGGCGGCCAGGTGTTCGGCGGCCCTGTATTTTCCCTGCAGAATTAGTTGCGTCTACGTACACACGACAGGACGTCGACCCTTACACGCTAGCACTCTTGCGTTACGGGCGACTTTACAACAAAAGTGTACACTCTGACGTGCTGTCGTATGTACTACTAGTACACACGACAGCACGTCACATTCAAGCTAACTTTCTATAACTGACCTATTTGTCTCCGCGCGGGGCGTCGGCGTCCGCAGGTAAATTTCCAAAATATAAAATTTTATAAATACTTTTTATATATTCACGGTCAGGCTTTTCATACTTCGGTTGCGTGGCTTATCTGGATCATCTGCGGATTTTGCCCGTTCCTTTTACTTGTTCGCGTTTGTGCGTTCGCTTATTTCTTCATAGCCAACACGTGGTAGAACAAAAGCGTCCCGACTACATCGGTAAAGCCGTTTGTCCACCGGACCTGAATAGTCACCGACACCGATAGCGAAATTACGGCGCCGATATGTTTGTACAACCCGTGTCATTAAAGAAAACATTTAGGGCGGAGTTAAAAACCTAGCGTTGTCTCGCTTTGACTGTATTAATTAGAGCGAGAGGGCGAGTGTTTTGAAGTTCATTGTTGTTCTTGTTCATTGTTGTCTAAATGTTTTCTTTAATGACACGGGTAATACGGGGGACAAGCGTGCAGTGGAGCTGTCATCTATCTTCTATCTATCTATACATATAAAAATGAATCGCCGTGCTTTAGTCTCGCTAAAACTAAGAAACGGCTTGACCGATTTGCATATTTACTGTTTTGTTTAGTTCACCATAGTTCAGGGTAGGTTTAAAAGCAAAGAAATATGGGAAAAGTTAAAGGATTAGCTGAAAAACGGAAGAAATAAAAAAATTTCATTTTGTATTGGAATCGCCATTTTTGACGCGGGGAGTCAAACTATTTCAGGTGATACGAAGTTGAACGGGTCAGCTAGTAGTAGATGTATGTAGGTACCGGTACTTTGGCTTACCTTTGGCTGATTATCTCGTTATCGATGACGGTGACGGAATCGGTGCGGTGGACAAACGCCCTGACGAGGCAATGCGTCTATCCAAACCCAACTGAGATCCAGAGAAAGAAGATTTAAGATGAAATACGTCTCACAACTAGCGCCGCCAATGAAAAAAAGTCATATCTTTTTTTGGATGCGTTTTTAGCAAAAAACGCTCCTGCGATTTCTCAACGCGAGGCTTAACTATTTTTAGGACCTAAGGTTTGGATTCCAGGATTGGATTTCCTCGATTGATTGGATTGAAGCCTCGCGTTGAGAAATGGCAGGAGCGTTTTTTGCTAAAAACGCATCCAAAAAAAGAAATGTTTTTTTTTTTCATTGGCGGCGCTAGTTGTGTGAGACGTATTGCGTCTCAAGGGCTTCACGAATAAATTATTTTATTTAGTTTGGAGATTTGACATACGAAAGTCACTGCGTAAACGATAATAATCCCAAAAAAAAGTCGCAGTTATTTTTTGTAGCGATAGACACACGTCAAGACGTTGCAAACGGCAATGTATACTTGCGGCGAGTTAACTTTTATGATTTTCCGTTGAAACGAACTCTTATTGGAGCTGAAACGGCGGTACGTGATCGGTTCAAAATCGGATCGGTTTGAACGTTTGATTCGATGTAAAACTGAACAACCCACGAAATGTCTATGTCGTAGGATGATTTGATAAATCGTTTTTTTGCAAAAATATGAGGGATTTCGCAAAAACACGGATAATTAGACAATGCTGATGACGTTTCTCAATCTTACTGAAAAAAGATAGGGTTTTTGAGAAATGTCATCAGCATTGTCTAATTATTCGCGTTTTTGCAAAATCCCTAGTTTTTTTGCAAAAATTAGACTTATCAAATCATCCTACGACATCTACAAATTGGCTCCTTATTTTTGTTGCTGTGCGAACGTAAAAAACATCTGAGGTAGGATAAAAGCTGCGGGATCCCTCCTTATTAAATTTCGATACCCCTTTGTTCCCCGTCGACGTTACAATAAAGGCGAGTTTTAATTAAGCTTCCTAACTCATTAAAGCCTAGATTCTCCTCAAAATAGAATAGAACGGGCCATGTTCAACGCCTGCCTGGCACTTCTCACATTTGGGAAACGACTTCCCAAAAGCGTTTTAGCCCATTTCATACAATACATCAAAAAGGGACGTAAGGAGTTAACTAAGCCGCAAGTTTCCTCGGCATATTTTCCTTAGAGTCGTACTTTGAAAACACACTGAGCGTATCTTGCGCGATTCTTACACGTTTACATCGCGCTTCATACAAATTCACCTGCGTCGCCTCACTGCGCGTTCTTGCGCCGAGCGTAAAGCTAGGCGTCCATTAGCGGCGGATCGGGCAGGGTCGGGCCGACCTGGTCGCAACTTAAGACGAAACGCGGGTAGCCGCTGCTCCATACAAAAAGGGACACCTGTTTCCTCCCTGGATAATTATTTTAGAAAAAATACGTTTATGACATTCTTGGAACTTGAAAAGTCTATGGTTTATATCCCTATTTTTTCCTTTTTTTATTATTTTAATAAAATTTACATAAATAATTAAAATAAAAAAAAATTAAATAAATATATTTTAATAAAATGTATTTAAATAATTAAAATAAGACTACTACAAAAGGGCGTATGTCTCTGAACTTTTTGGTTACATTACAACTCAGGGCGGCCGCGGCTATCACACGCATCTTGCGTATTTCAGCCACAACAGTTCCACGTAATCACGTTGTCGAGACCTATCTTAAGGGTAGACGATAGCAACGTGGCGGGAAATTCAAAATTTTCACAGTTTTTTACATTTTGTAGCTAAACTGAGCTATTTTTGTTCAGCGATTTTTCGTTCGCGGAAATAACAAAGTATTCTTTTCATTATTGTAAACAACAGAACAAAAATAATTCAGCCGATTATGTGTTCTGGTCTACGAAGCAGTGGCACTGCCCAAAAAACTTGTCGTAGACCAGAACACATAATCGGCTGAATTATTGTTGTTCTGTTGTTTACAATAATGAAAAGAATACGGTTTTATTCTCACGAACGAAAAATCGCTGAACAAAAATAGCTCAGTTTAGCTACAAAATGTAAAAAACTGTGAAAATTTTGAATTACTATCTTCCAGCCTTAATATTCTCCACATCTAACAAACAACCTCTCATTGTTCCAGGACCACCGCCAGGCAGCAATAGATGCGCTAACTCTGTCTCCCCGTTCGAGCGGCACGCTCGGTCCCCCCTATGGCCGCGGCACGGGCGCTGCTGCTGGCGGCGGCGCTGCAGCTGGGCGGCTGTCTGCCGGACCAGCTCTACCACAACCAGTTCGCCGTGCACGTGCCCGGGGCCGGGGGCGCGCGCCGCGTGCAACACATCGCCACAAAGCACGGCTTTGAGAACCACGGACAGGTGAGGCTCTTCAAGGACTAGTCGCTAACTAGCTGATTGCGGCGACAAACTAGGTGGCTCAGCCTCGCAAGAGCTCCGAGCTTCCCTCTCCGCGGGGTGGTTTAAGCGGTGTGTGGGAACGACGTCGAGCCGCTCTGAGATTCGCTCAGCGCGGGACTCGGCCTTCGGCCTCGTGAGTTGCCTTCGGCCTCAAAGTAGGGTTAAAAGAGCTTCAAACTAGGGTTAAAAGAGCGTCAAACTAGGGTTAAAAGAGCGTCAAACTAGGATTAAAAGATCTTCAAGTTAGGGTTATAAGAGCCTCAAACAAGGGTTAAAAGAGCCTCAAACTAGGGTTAAAAGAGCCTCAAACTAGGGTTAAAAGAGCGTCAAACTAGGGTTGAAAGAGCCTCAAACTAGGGTTAAAAGAGCCTCAAACTACGGTTAAAAGAGCTTTAAACTAGGGTTGAAAGATCGTCAAGCTAGGGTTAAAAGAGCCTCACACTAGGGTTAAAAGAGCCTCAAACTAGGGTTAAAAGAGCGTCAAACTAGGGTTGCAAGATCCTCAAGCTAGGGTAAAAAGAGCCTCAAACTAGGGTTAAAAGAGCCTCAAACTAGGGTTAAAAGAGCGTCAAACTAGGGTTGAAATATCCTTAAGCTAGTGTTAAATGAGCGCAAAGCTTGTTCACTAGAGAGCCAAGCTTCGTTATTAGAGAGTCAATCTTGGTTACTAAATTGCCAACCTTGGTATTACTGCAACTTTAACTTGAAATCTCTAAAATACTATGTTATGACTATGTTCTTTCAGCTGTATTGTATTGGGTATGGAATTGGAAACCTTTCAAGCATATCTGCATATTCCTAAAAAAAAACTTTTCACTATCGTGAAAAACTCACAAGGCTATTTCTTGAATAAGCCAGATAAAAGTAAGTGAAACCGTTAAATCGATATAAAAAGCCAGATTTATATTCAGAGTTTCTAAGCTTACACGAAATAATTCACGGGTCCAAAAAAGAAATCTTGTTACACTGAATCACTGACTGCAACGCAAATACAACGTGTAAACAAAACAACTCCGTGGCAGCCATTTTTTTTACCTTTTTCATATTTGTCTCACTGTGCTAGACGCCATTGCCCCCTTTAGTTTTCTACACTAATATTAAAAAGAGGAAAAGTTTGTAAGTATGTACGTATGTAGGGGGTAATCTCCAAAACTTCTCCTCCAATTTTTAAAATTATTTGTCTAATGGGAAGCTACGTTATTGCTGAGAGCTATAGGCTATTTTTTATTGTAATATCAGAAAAAAATAAGTCTGCGCGGACGAAGTCGTGGGTAAAAACTAGTATTTCATAATCGCCACTTTGCACTATTCAATGTATCGACGTCTTCCAGACATCTTTGACATAGTATCCCGTAAATAAAAACCTACAGTTCATTGCGCGCGATAAAATCAGTCCTTTAGTTTCATCAATGTTAACTTTTATTTTTCTTCTCCCAGGCTCGGAAAGTATGCTGTTACTAGTTTAGTATCATGAAGAAAAAGCCTGTTATAAACTTTTTTTTTATTTGTGAGTAAAACAAATAGTAACTATTGTGTGTGCAATAAAGATGAAGGAACTTCGTCAGTAGGAATAGGTGCCTTTACAATGTTAAAAGTTCTTAAGTCGATATCTTGAGAGCTTATCCTTGTAAGTCGACGACGGTCCACGGCGTAAATTCTTAAAGCTATCCATTACTGCGTCTCGTATAGCTTTACTATTACGACGGTATTAACTTCTGCTTCAACAGAAAGCATACAAAAGGATTGATACGTTCCAATTTCTGTTGCGCGCGATAAGCTGGTCCAATTTTCGGGAATCTCACACTTGATGTATTTCTAGGTATACAAAGGTTATCATGTTGGCTTCCATATTTTATAACGTGATATTGTAGCTAGAGGATTATTCGTACACCTAAGTACGGTTTCACGGAATAACGCAACATTTAAAAGATGTGAAAGGCGTTTTGACATAAATAACTGGAAAAATATTTTGACAATTCGGAAGGCAAAGTTTTTTGTTCGAAAGTCCGTTATTGGCTTAATCTTATCTTTAGACAATATTGAGAAACTAATTTCAATATTTTTTATTTTGGTTCAGTAGTTTGGATTTTACAATGTTTCAAAGATACGGTTTTATGACGTCACGCGACGGTCTGCATACTGTTGGCGGTCATAGGAACAAAACATTTTAGCGCATAAAAACAAAACTACTGGACCAAAATAAAAAAAAAAATTAAATTAGTTTCTCAATATTGTCTAAAGATAAGTTTAAGCCAATAACGGACTTTCGAACAAAAACCTTTGCGTACCGAATTACTATTGATACAGGATAAAAATGCTCGTTTTATCGTTTCTGAAAACCACTTGCACACATAAAAGTGACGTAAAAATTGACAAAGTGACCACTTTTGGCGATAAAAGGTTTTATTCGTAGGTCTGGTTTATCTGGAATCTAAACCTTAGGTCGTAAAAATAATTAAGCCTCGCGTTGATAACGTAATGAAGAGTTTTTAGCAAAAAACGCATCCAAAAAGAAGATATGTTTTTTTTCCACTGGCGGCGCTAGTTGTGCCTAGGTTTGGGCCTTAATAATATGGATTTCGTTCCTCACAAGAGTTTCCCTTTCCTCAAAAAAGCTGTATCAACCCACCCGTAGTTTAGTTATTGTAGCTTCTAGTTTATCGCGTGTCTGTCTATTCTGCCCCGTAACAAGGCGTCCAATTAAGTTTTCCCAAGTGATTAATGACTTTAATACTTAGGTGTCTTCGTCTAAAGTCTATTATAGATTGGTTTGCCTGCTGGGCTTTTGTGCTGGTTTATGGTCTAAAGATTCCGTGTTGAGCGAAGTATGAGATTTTTCTTGGAAAAAGTTGTTTTTACTGAGTGATAAATGATGATCGGATAGGAACTAACTAACAGCTTTCTTAATAAAATATTCTTATGATTTTTATCTTATGTCATTGTCATACATTGTCTTTAGGATGGAACGCGCAGCAAAATGTGGGTCCAATTCAACGTGTTACCTTACCTTTGTTTAGTGAGTTTATTTAAAGAAAAACACATAGTAAGTAAATTGGGAATCTTATCCTTATCATTGAAGAATATTATACAATACCCTGTAAAAAAAAACACAAATGAAAGGGACTTGGTATAGAAAGTACATTTAAGTTTGAATTTAACGAGGTTGTTTCCTGAAACCAATACGCAGTGAAGTCACCCAAACGTTGCGATATTTATTGCAGAATATAGTCCACATAGTACCTAGAACCTACGTGGGGTTTTCTCCGAACCTTTCAGTCATCTGCGTATTCGTGATCCGTACAGAGAAAAAAAATACGTCGACACTTTTAAAATCAAAGGCCGTCGCCATGAAAAAAAAAATATTAACACTCACTCAAAGTACGAGCGAGATAGGTTTTAAAGCGCACCTTCGCACTTTGGGGATCACTCCGCCATTACATTTTGTAACATCCAATCCACAGGAGCTTTTATTATAAACGGCGAGGGACTAAAACCACTCGGCTGATGTTATTTTATATGAACGGCTAATGGGACCGTCACCGGCGGCCACTTCCCCTTTGATGCGTCTCTTTTCACTCGTCACTTAAGTTTTTTCGCGCTTTTTCATGAGTGTTACTTTTTAAAGTCGAGCGGCGAGAGAGCGGTCAGTGTTCGCCTTTGAAGTTTACCGCAGAGTTGGGTGTAGGAAAAAAAAGTGTGTTTAATTGCAGACGGTAGACGGTGCAAAGAGTTCGGAACGTAGCTTAGGCTTTTTGTTAAACCAATAAACGAGTAATAAACTTGGTTATTACGGTCGTCGTAGCAATGAATTACTAAATATTCAGATTGCATTATTTGACTACTCCGTTGAGAAGAGCTTTTCTCAACGGAGCTTTAGAGCTTTTGAGTCCAAGCGGCAGATTGAATTTGATAAGAAAGTTACCGCGTAGTTTCAGTGATATAACTTTCACACACACTATCACATTAATGTCACTAAAATATTACAATGTCTATAGCGGTTTAAGTAATTTTAGGCCTTTTGCATCTATATACAATGTACATCTACTAAAAATACGTAAATCGAAAATAAACAGTCATACCCGCACCGGGAATCGAAACCTGGGGTCTCTCGCTTCCGAGTCCATTGTTCTACCGACAAGGCCACCATCACTCAGGAGTAAGTAAGTTAATCAAATAACCAGTGTAAAACGCGCGTGTCCATAAAATATCTGTAGCGATATCCCTGAAGGTTTGACCGGAAGAGCCTCGCAGGAAATGTTTTCTGGATGTATGTCGAACATTCGCTCTCCCTGCGGACGGCGAAATGTACCGTCAGAAGACTTGACACGTGCCCCGGTGTAAAACAAACAACTCGCGATAGTGAAGTATCATATCGGTATTTTCGTTTCCTGTGAGGAATATTTGCGGATATATTATTACTAGACGACACGGTGGTGTCGGCGGAGGGTCCTTGAATACGGATGGCGAGAGACCGGGAGAGGTGTGGCGAGGAAACAAAAGACTGATAACAATCATGATGATTATTACTAGCGTATCGCCACGTTTGTCCCCGTGCACATTTCCTATAAATGCGGACCCCATTTCGCCATCTTTTTTTTTGTAGTTTCGTAGTAACCTCACTATACGTCAAACCTAGGCACAACTAGCGCCGCCAATGGAAAAAAACATTGTCTTCTTTTTAGATGCGGTTTTTTTGCTAAAAACTCGTCATTAGGTTATCAACGCAAGGCTTAACTATTTTTAGGACCTAAGGTTTAGATTCCAGATCCTAGAACCTACGAAAAAACCTTTTATCGCTAAAAGTGGCCATAAAAGGCGATAAACGATTTTATTCGTAGGTTCTTGGGTCTGGAATCTAAACCTTAGGTCCTAAAAATAGTTAAGCCTTGCGTTGATAACCTAATGACGAGTTTTTAGCAAAAACGCATCTAAAAAGAAGATGATTCTTTTCCATTGGCGGCGCTATTTGTGCCTAGGTGCCTTAAGTGCCTTTTTAAAAAGTCGAATGTATTATAACTCAGGTATCCCCGAAGATGATTCGGTCATAAATGTCGAATTGAAAAAGGGATCGTGATCGATGTCGAACTAAGGCAATTAGTCCCCAGGTGTGATGAAGTCTCCGGGAGCTGATCCGCTCATTGTAGTCCCGAGACACAAGTCGGTGTACACAGCGCGCACTCGCGCCCTCTAGCACCATCGAGACGCCTGTTCTCGGTCGATTTACAACGAGTGTTTGGTCGGGGAGACAGAATGGGAAGGCGGAGAATGCCCACTTCGCTTCTATCTATCTATCCAGCCCATAAATAAAAGCCACTGCTGGGCATAGGTCTCTTCCTTTTTCGCCCACTCTCTCGGTCTAACGCAAATCTCGTCCATTGTCCTCCCGCTGTTTTGACAATGTCATCGACTTCGTTGCGAGCCCAATAAAATGGGGCTTTATGTTATAAGATTTATACAGCGTCCAGTAGCACCTCCACTCACACTAGATGCGTGACCACTCGGACTTGAGCTGCAGCAAGCACCCATAAACCCTCCCAGCTAGTCGGCTTCGTCAACGGAAAAGGCAAGGTCAAAGTGTGTAGCCAATTAAGAAGATATCACACTAGTTTTTTCTCCATATCGTAGTCCCCGATTTCCTCCCTAGATAATGGCACTAGAGCAAACATTGTTGGTATGCTGGGACACCTCCACCCCCGGCATGTCGGACTGTATAGATTGTTTCGATAAATATTTTTTAACAGGACCTAGGAACTACCGAAAATAAAATAAAAATGCGTATTTAAAAGCGGTGGCAAAAGACGTCTGATAAACCTATTTAACAACTTAAAATTAAGAAAAAAACAAGGCTGTCCGACATTAAGTAGTCAAGTAATCGTCATCATCTTGTGATATATATTTTTGTATTCAGACCAGTTTTCGAGAGAGGAAAGTGGGGAATTTCAATTTTGTACATTTTCCTCAGATTGTTTCTTTCCATTAGTTCGCAAACCCGCCAACTCCAAAACTGCAAATGTTACGGGAGACACAAAAAAGTGATTAAACCAATACATTTTCACGAGAACAAGAAATTGAAAATCCCGTAGCTTGTATACGTAAGTATTTTTGTTATCCACCAACGGGATTTTCAATTTCTGGTTCTCGCGAAATTACACCAATTTAATCACTTTTTTGTGTCTCCTGGAAAACCCACAGTTTTGGAGTTGGCAGGTTTGCGAACTAAGGTATCGTAAATGATGTTAGTGTGTAACTTCTATCTCTATTCTGTGTCTGCGGCCTCTCGACAGCGAGGCCGCGACGATGGGGCGCGAATGTTTGTCTATCTATGTATATCGTGCGACACAAGTGGTTTGTCCACAGTCTACACTCGCCTTTATGCCGAGGCGGGTTCTAATTTGCGCACGTCTGTAGTGTCTTAAATTGTCTGGTTAATGTTGAGTGTCTGAGCAAATAGTTTTGTAATTGGATTAACGTTTGGTTTACCTTTCGCTGAGTGTTTCATTAGTGTGTGTTCAAAGTTAGCGTGCAGCTCTTAATATTTATTTGTAATGCTCCCACTCCATACAAAGTTAAGGGGGATAATCAACCAGAAAGACGATTTTGAAGATTAGAAACCAGCCAGCAGTGGGTTAATCAAATCTTCCAAAAACTCGATAAACGGTGGAGAAAAAATACAATGGAACAGTTTGCACATCTTTGTAAGCTGATAGACGCAAACAGCCCGCACAGCCGAAACCATGAGATACGGTTGTTGAAGTGTCTGTCTTTGGCGAGTAGCTAAAGGCCACTGTCGATATAATTAAATTATTGTTGTGATGCAATGCAATGTCAGCAAAGCAACTCGCGCCGTAGATGTAGGATGGGTACTTGGCCCGTACAATGGCGTTTGAGTATTTACCTATGATTGGTTGGAAAGATAAAGACAATGAGCACCGCTGGAGCACGCAATTCGGCAATAACATGATTTCAACGAGTCGAGCAGTTAAAGTTACAAAGCAAACCAATTAGAAGCCGAACTAGCGCTAATAAATCCGACCGCAGCGTTCGTCCATCATGAGGGGAACTCTCTGCACACAAAATGCAAATATTAACCGTATTCAGTGGCGATATCTCTACGTTTTACAATCGCACGGAATACTATTGAATACTTATAAAAGCGGATGGAGGAATGGCTGGGGGCCTACTTGAGATATGCCTAGACGAGTGGACGCCGAAGCGAGGAAATTCTAAAAAGATACACCGTAAATGTGCAGAGATTCTTCGATTGTAACCCGATATACCGTTCGTTCACTATGAAACACTCAAAAGTATAACGAACGCTATATTCTCCTATAGTTATGATAAAACTTTTACCAAAAGGTTGGTCCGAGTTGTAAAATCGTTTATGTCACGGATGTAGAGACAGAGACTGAGTGAAATTAATTAACCATGGGGGATCCTTCTACTCATGTATACAAAAAAACTTAACTATGTGGCCAGTTATTCAATAGACAGTTCAATACCTAAGGTATTAGTGGCAGTACTGCACCAAATGTTTGGACCAACTGTAGCCTTCTAGCGGCTGGACATTTTATTTGTATTTAGGAGCTGTACTACTTTCGATCCATGGACGAGATATCCAGCACAAATATAATATGTAACTTTAGTCCTGCTGCGGTTACAGCTTCAGTGAGTCAGAGTAGGCCCCCAGCTCCGCCGAGGGCTATCGGCGGAGTACGTGAGCCGAAACGTAATACCCGGGAAACGGAACGTTTAGTCGCAGAGAATTTGACGCGCCGCGAGTGTAAAACGGAACGCGATAAAAAAAACCCTGTACAGAGAAAAAAAGGGAAGCGTAGCTTTATGAAGCGCTCGCGAAATAAAATAAATATGGCGGATCCAATATGGCGGGCGATTGATGGATTTAAAATGCTTCATTTTACTCGCTGAAGTATGTACAATGTACATTTGATGTGTAAATAAAATTACCGTCACGGCAGCGGAATATGGTGGGATTTATGTATTATATAACTTTTATTATACTCGCGAAAGCTTGTGATTTGAAGACTTGGCAAGCTGAAGACGTATCCGGTTTAACCACTAAGTTCGAACGTTCATTCATGTGTTTAAACCTCCCAAAGAAAGGAGCAAAGATAAGAAAAACCATTAGGGTCTCGATATTTTTCTTGTTTTTTACCAACTTTCCAGGAAGGATGGTTGAACGAAGGTCTGGCCATTCATCTTATTGTTTTTTGGATTTTGGAATAGTTTGTTTCCTCTTTTCCGTGTCTTTTCCTGATGCAGCCTACAATGAGCCGTTTTCAGCACAAATTCACAAAGCATTTCATAGATGGCGCTTACTGGCGTGGCCATGTGGCCACAGAAGAACCGGAATACGGCTGTCAAAATTAATCTGTGCTAAGCGAAATTTGACAGCCGTATTTCGGTTGTTCTATTGTTATTGTGCCCTAATAATAATATTAGTTGCTGTCAAACTTGGAGAGTAGCCTGTATTTCATCAAACATTTTCAGGACATTGTGTCCAAAGAGTGTCTCGACTCTTCTTGTTTAGTCTGATTACTTCGAAGGACGAGAAATTTATCGCCACCATCTAATAGGAGACGCACGTAAATAATAACACAAATAGTAAAATTACTTTGAACGATTTCCAGCTATAATAATTGTCCGTTAAAGTTTATTGCTATGTTTAAACAAAAGGCTCTTTATTATCCACAACAAGTACTGCAGCTTATCTCCTTCGTTGCTAAGCACAGAAGACGGAAAAGCAGTAACCTAACTCGGCCCTTACCTTACAAGCCCTACGGTCCCTGATTACGGATGACAGGAACTGATGATGATGACGATTATGCTATCGAACTAATAATCGTTTTTTTTGTTCACAGGTAAGTCTTGACATGTCGATGACAAAATCATGCTCGAACGCACTGCTGCACGCGCTGCTGTTTTTGGTTTCGGCCGTTTGTAACTATGTAGTAACTACAGGATACTGATCACTACAAATATCTTGTGGCTAGGTGGCAAAAAAAGGGATCGAAAAAAAAATCTGCTGTTCCATACATAAGGTAGACTCAGTACTTACTGCACCAAATGTATAGAACAGCTGATGTATTTTTCGCTCCATTTTTCTCCATCGGTAGACAGCCTACTTAAAGTTTCACTATCGAATTCGATTGCACTATTTCGACCCGAACTGTGATGTGAACTCACGATGTAATGGTTTAAAAAGACCTCGTACCACCCCATATCTCGACAACCCTTGACCGATTCGGCTCACGTTCGAACTTAAAAATATTTTTTTTCTCATTACTCTTTTTTTGCCTTTCATGACATTCCGAACGAGTTACCATCTGGTAGACATTCATTCATACATACATACAAACGCAAGACTGTTCAAGTAGGTACTACACTCGGAGAACGAATTCATACATACATACAAACGCAAGACTGTTCAAGTAGGTACTACACTCGGAGAACTTCGCTCGCTCTTTCAAATACTGCTCCATTTCTCGTACTTCGATGGAGGCGCGTAAATGGCCCGCCGGCGGTCCTGTTGTCTCTACACACAATCGATCATTAGCTCGCCAATATTGTCCTCTTTAGAGGAACACGAGCCGATAATGTCTTTCGTTAGGGATTGTGCTGTTTGTTCAAGAGCTCGCCATAATCTCATTTATTTTCTACAGGGTGCACTCTAAGTCAATAGCGGAACTTTAAGTAGGCTACAGTACCTACTGCACCAGATGTATGGAACTGCTGATATATTTTTCGCCCCATTTTTCTCCATCAGTAGACAGCCTCCTTAAAGTTTCGCTATCGACTTAGAGTGCACCCTGTAGTTATATTCATCATCTTCTCCTTGAAGTTCCTCCGTTATTGGAGGATGGCAGTCAGCTCTTTGCATCGGTCTTTATTCATGGCTGTACTGAATATTTGTTGTACGGTTTTTATCACCCGATTACCAACTTTGTTATAAAGGACACATTCGTAGCTTCTTCCTATAAAAATGGGGCAAAGGACTATTATATGGAAGCGAAACCTAAACCTGATCTATACAGGGTGGTTCAGAAAGGTCCTGTGGCACTGAAAGAGGTCGCTTAACTCACCAAAACAAAAAAATATTTTTTTAGCCTAAAGGTAGTATCTACACCTAAAAATCTAGAAAACCATGGCGCATGGGGTTTCCTTAGGATTTTGTCAGAAACTTCATCTGAAGGAAGATATTAGGTACTTGTTCGACATTGGTTAGCCCTAGTTAGCCTTATACGGCGCCTTAAGGCTTCGTATAATAAGGCTATTATTCGTAAAAAAACTGCGTCACTTCTTCGCAGAGTAAGGGATAGTAGCAACTTTTAAATACTAACATAGGATAAGCATACTAACATTTTTGGACCATTGTTGTCTGTTAAATAAATAAATTATTATAAGCCGTGTCAGAGGCCCTTTGGGCGGCCTTAAACTTTGAAGGGGTGGCCACTAACTAATACGATTACCTACTTGCTGCTACGGTACTGCTTTATACAATTAAATCGAACGCTCTCAACGCGAGTCAGACTTTTTCTACACTCAGCAGCACTACGTAGCAAAGGCTGATTATGTATCCGTCAGGCTCACGTCTTAGCGCTAGCGGAAGCATTCCAGCGCTGCAGCGGCGCATCTCAAGCAAGACTCCCTCCGCTGAGTAGGAGGCACCTGTCGCCGCGCCCCGATGGGAATATTACATTATGTCGCACAAAGGGGCACGGTTGTCAGCAGGGCCGGTGACAGGGGGGGGACAATGGGGATGGGCTCCTATAGTCCTATGATATAATATTTAAAAAAATCAAAGCACTTTTTGTTTTTTCTAAAGCACTAACCCGTGCTAGGGAATCATTTAAACATTTATAATAAGTTGAAAAAATTCACTCGGGACAGGACTTGAACCACGCACGGCACGGTATGCGAGAGGTTGCGGGTTCAAGTCCTGTCCCGAGTGAATTTTTTCAACTTATTATAAATGTTTTAAATCAAAGCACTCTATAAGAAGATCGATATTTACCTTTTCATGCTTCTTAAAGCGTGCTTTGATTTTTTTACTTGCTTCGACTGTATCAACATTTTTTCTTAAAGTAAAACAAGCATCTCAAAACATATCCTGCTCTAACTCATCAGGGGTCTACAAATAAATAATATTTTTGAATCAATGAAACATTTAAAAAGTACTGTGTGAAAATACCAGCTTATGACGTCAAGAGCTAGTATTTTCATACAAAATATCGTTTTACAAATAACTCATTTGACTAGCGTGTCAACATCCCTATTTGCAATTAAATAGTGTGGCATAGAAGTCTATGCTAAAGCCCATTTGCAATTGCCACATCCACATTTCTGTACAGTACTTAGTTTGTTTTCTGATAACTCAATTTGTTTTAACTCGTTTTAAGTGTATTGTTTTTGTGCCTCTATGTTGTCTGTTTTTCTACTGTACATTTTTTTCTTTATTTTATTCTGTATTCTCTGTTATGTGTGTGTGGTTTTGCAAATAAATATCATACAAATACAAATACAAAAAGGGGCTATAGGAATCAGAGTACCGGGATTCATCATTTCTGTCTCCGCCCCTGGTTGCCAGCTCGTCCTTTCTATAAGCTGCCACTTCGCTTTGAAGATCTGTTCATGGGGACATTTGCTAAGTAACTTGGCGTGCGCTTTTTCTTGGCGGTATGTCGAGCTCGGTTGTAAGATTGACGGCTGGATGAGTGGTTTTCTTGGAAACTTTCCTCACCTAATGTCTACGCTTTTATCTACATTTTCATATTAAAAAGGTCCTAACTCTTTTTACCAGGGTGTCATTTACTGGTCAAAATTGTGTAACATCAACATTTTTATCAAACTAGTGGTTCGCCTCGAACTATGAACTCGCGACCCCATATCCCAGCGACCCCTCGACTGATTTGGCTCATGTTCGGACTTAAAAATTCTCTTTGCCTCATTTACCTGCCTACCAAATTTCATGACGATCCGACTAAATTTACTCAAGTTATCGTCGAACGAAGATTCATACATACATACGTACAAACATACCTCTACAAACGCCGGATTGTTCCAGTAGACTCAGAGAACTTCGCTCGCTTCGCTAGCTCGTTCAATAAAAAACAATAACTCGCACTTGGACACTAAAAAGCCCGCCCCAAGTCTCGGAAGTAGCTATGAAAAATGCGCGGGACTCTCTAGAATTACATAATGCAAGAATGTGTCAGCGAGGCGCGTCGCCCCCGCTGTCTCGGGCTTCTTTGTGTAGGTAATAAGGAACTATGTCGCAGCTGCGAGCTGGTGACGGCTTCGTTAAGGGGAGACGTTTTCTGAACATCCTACTTCCCCTATGTAGTCCAAATCCGATCCCACGCCTGTTAAAATAGGCCTCTACAATGACGCGCACGACCCGCCAGTGTTGTGTTACTAAAGGGAAATTTTAAAATACGGTAGAACTACGCTTCGAAAATCGGGAGAATCCGGGAACAACGTTATTGTTCGAAAATCGGGAGAATAGTGAGCATAAAACGACAAAGACATGAGGCAAAGCTAAAATATTGAAAACAAAGTTGAATAAATGTGTGAATTTTGCAGTACTGTCTCCCAATTTGATTTTGTTAATGGTGTTCCAAAATGCATTTGCATCTTCATCTTGCGATGAAAATGAATCAAAATTACGAAGTTCTCTCCACTCAGTGTCAACTGTTTTTAAATTATTCAGTAAATTAGGAAAATGACGACAAATCGGCATAATTGACTCAAATGTGCGTGATTTTACACTCGGAGCGCGAGAATTGCCTATATCGGGAGAAAGTCATCGCATATCGGGAGATCGGGAGATGAAGTACAAAATCAGTAAGTAGATATCTCCCGTAAAATTGGGAGGTTCGGAAACACTGCGACCCGCTTGCTGGCTAGCATGCATGGTTTGTTATCCATGGAAGTTTTTAATTCTGCTATCGTAACCAAATAAACGCGTGTAAAGGGCAATGTGCTTTTGATTGGCGTAAAATTTTTTATGGTTGTTTGTTACGCCGCGATCGCCAGAGGGGGACCATTTCGGACCAACATGGAAAACGGAAAACGGACCAACCTGGAAATCTCAGGTTGTCTCGCGCGACAGTGTACACGTACAGCGACCTTAGAGATTCCGGAGAAATGTACAGCGTCCATAACATGCAACTATCAAAGGAAAATTCCTTCGATAGTGAACATGATGGACATTCTCGGGTCTATCGAAAAGATGCTCCGCGCGCGTGCATGAAGGTTCGCTTTTCGGTCAATACCATATACGATACGTTTATTATCTCCGAACAGGGTTCCCCACCCTTAAATCGTCGTCTACCCCGCGCACATGTGTTTATTATGTCTTTATCTATCTCCCTAAATATGATTTTCATTGTCCGTAATAAAGTCATGAGTTCATGACAAAGGCCGGTTGGGGACGGAAGGAAGCTTAGGCCTTTCCTGTCTAGGGCGGTTTTTGAAGTTCTAAAACCGGTGCGTCAAAAAATACTGCGTTAGAGCTTGTTACGCAAACAAAATGTAGCGTTCCGTGAAGCCGCTTTACCAAGGCTAGGGTAGGTAATTGTATGAGGTACCTACCCTAACCTTAGTATTACCTATTGCCTTAGTGGCCTGAGAATAAAAAATATTGAAATTAGTTTCTCAATATTGTCTAAAGATAAGATTAAGCCAATAACGGACTTTCGAACAAAAAACTTTGCCTTCCGAATTGTCGACTTCGGTGGCAGACATATTTAATGCGACCGAGAACTTGCACAGCATTTAATTTTACGAATCCATGTTACAGTCAGTCCGAGTCGTAAGCATTCATAAGCATTCAAAGTGAGACTAATGCCCGTTTTCACCAACCACCCCTAATTTTAAATGACCTTTTAACGAAAATTATCTGCGCCTCTGAAAGTCTAGGGGTCGTGGATGAAGGACCATACGAATTCCACTCACAAGCGTTATGAGTTGAGTGTGTATGATCCTTCATGCATGACCCATAGACTTGTAGAGGTGCAGATAACTTTCGTTAAAAGGCCTTTTAAAATTAGGGGTGGTTGGTGAAAACGGGCATAAGGCCTTTGCATCTACGTAATGAGATGATTTATACAGCGTCCAGTGGCAGCTTCACTCACACTAGATGGGTGAAGAGACCACTCAGCGTTGCGGTCCCTGGGACATTGTTTTAGATGGAGTAGGCTTGCCCAGCACCTAACAGCTTAGTCGGCCTAGCCCGCAGGAAAGACAAGTCAATATGTGTGGAGCCAAATAAGCCGCGGGTTTCCTCCCGATGTTTTCCTTCACCGTAAGCGAGTATTGCTACTAAAAATTCACAAATGTACGTAACTTTAGTAAACAAAGTAACAAAGTCATAGATACATGCCCGCACTCGGAATCGAACCGGGGACATCTTGCTTTGAAAGTGAGACTACAGAACCCTAACTAGAGAGCTTTTTTCTGCCGAGAAAAACAACAAATAGCCTTTTTATTTAGCAACCCGGAGATAACACGTTTTTAGGACGCTGTAAAATAAAGGTCGCGTACGACGTTACTTGTGAAAATGGAATTACTTTTCTACTGTGTAGTGGGTATATCAGGTTCTTAACTGTTGGAACAGCCCTACCTGGTCCAATTATGTTTTTACAGCAGGGTTTCTGCAGGCGGGCCCAACTTTCGTCCAAAGTCGAAAAAATATCTCGAAAAAACTGGACTTTCAGAGTACTTGGGTGTCTACGTATTTACGTGAAGAATTTAAACCTAACCAGCGCATAGTGTCAACTCGTTAGTGTCTGTCCTTGCGTGGATGTTTCGTACAAAAATATTTTTGGGTTGTGTTTGTTTAGTAGAGCCTGATTTTCCTTTGTTTGCCCTTCCTACAGGTCTAATCCATTAGGGCTTAGGGCATAAACAGTAAAAAAACAATAGGCGAAGCTTTTAAAAGCGATCGACAAGTGGAAATCAATCTGTTAAGGCTGACTTGGCCGCGTCTAATAGAATAGGATGTTCCGAGCCAATTTCGCCCTGCCTCCCGATTTCATATCTAGTCTTCGGTGATAAGGTCTATTTTTCCCTGGCGTTGGGTGCCAAGTTAACTTCCCACGGACCCTTTTAGCCCGCGGGTTACAGCAGTCGATACCCGCAATGTCTTTAAGGAAAGCGTACCATTTATTTTATCATACTCTATTCGAGATCCCTTTTGTATATTGCAACCAATGGGCCGGTATTCTGGAGTGTTCGTATGAAGAAGACTTTGTGTTTTTGATGTTTGACAGGCTGAGAATAAGAAGAAGCCATAGACGATTTATTTCTGTCAAAGGAAGGTTAATTATGAAATATTAGTAGTGTCAGTTAGTTAAAAACTGTCACACCGTTTAATATTTCAGTTCTCTGTGGCGTAGAAAACTATGATAGGATAATTCATTGGATGAGTAGAGGGTCAATATCAATCACAATCCCAGAAAAGCGCCACATCGTATTTATTCGATGTTTAATGTCGAATACATTTCGGAATACATCCCCTACGTCGAATGCAAAGTGTGCAACAGGCAGATATTCGCCATTATACTCTCTATGATTTCGTTGTGGGATTATTTTTATCGATTGCAGCTTAAGTTAATGGATTCATTGGAAATGTATTTGTTTCAGGTTTTGATTCCCAAAGTTTCGCCAAAAATTAATGCTTAAAGTTTGGCCATTTTGCGTGTTTGGTTCAGGTTTTGATTCCCAAAGTTTCGCCAAAAATGAATGCTTAAACTTTGGCCATTGTCACATGGACTTATCTTGGATGGATTGTGCCAAGTAAAGGTCTTGTCACAGATATAGACCATCGATATGGTCATTCGTCATTTATAATTGCCTGAAATGTTTAATGTTCATACAAAAACACTAAGGCCCGGTTTCTGAGTTGAGAATTTTGCTAAGCAAATGGGTAAGTATATATCGTCCTGTCTTGCCAGATTTCTCACAAAAGAGCGTGACAGAGCGATACGTAAGTATGTGCTTAGTAAAATTCTCAAATCAGAAACCGGGCCTAAGTGAATACGCCAACAGACCCAGCAGGCTGATTACGAGCCGACCAATTTGTAGAATGCTTACTGAGGAACTACATCATAATCACTACATTTACGAAAACTCGTAACAGTAACTAAATAAACCGTTATACGGTTTGATACACGCTGTCAGTACTTTTGGGAAGCGGCAAAAAAAAAAAACAACAAAACAAAAAATGGGGTGTTCCAGTGAAATACCTTTACATGCAGAGAGAGGGATTAAGTATGGTTTAAAAAATATGTACATATAAAAAACATTTTTGTTTCAGTAATCTGAGTGGAAACGCAGTATAATGCGTGCGGGATGAGAATGGGATGGAACCTTGTCAAAGTCAATCGAAAACATACTGTATTTTACTTTGACAAGATTGCATCGACGTGAGTTTGCTTACCGCGCGCGTTTCAGTTCCAAAACGTCGCAACCCATTCTCATTCCGCGCGGATTATATCATGCAATTCGTGAATCAATCTATCTTTGAGTCTTCTCCTCTACACTTCGTGATGTGCCTTGGCAAAACCAATCGACAAACATCGATTTGGCCACGACAGCGACATATCTAAATCCCCTATGGTGTTTTCTATCCACCTGCCTGTAATTACTATGTCGTTTTGAATAAATAAATTTATCGACAGCCACTCCGTTACCTGTCGGCGAATTTATTTATTCACAGAGCCATCGCACATCGCGTGAATCATCCAGCTGATGTGAAAACGAAAACATGCAAGGATAAATACCCCCACACGACCAACGCAACGCGACCCCTGCTATCCTATTCGGTACACTGTTAGAGGAGGCTTAAAAGGGGTCCAGAGTAAACGGTCTTGTGTTTAATGTACGAGTATTTCATGGTATAAAATGATCGACGGCTCTAAGCCTCGTTATCTAGACTAGTTAGATGCAAAAGTGGTTAATTAATTTTAATTGAATTAAGAGAGCGCTGCGGGGGATGTCGTGTCGTTTCCCATTTGGAATTTACTAGGGTGTGAAATGCCATGGGGTGTTAATCTTTATTGGAAGTGTTGATCAACAGTCGTGACGATGGCGTCAACAATTAATTAACGAATTACATCGTCACACTTTATTGCTATCAAAGATTACTCTTGGTTGAGTAAACGTTGCGTGCGATGACGACCTGAAAATTGGAGTAGTAATTCTGTTTATGCTGTTCCAAATTAGGATACAAGCGTGTACAATTTTTTCGCACATTTTATGATATCGTTAGCTTCTAAACTGCATCCTTTTGCTTTCAGTAAATAATTTGCATTTAAATCAATGATCGAAATGTAGCGCCTTTCGATTTGTACCGACCTATTTATATTTTGAAAAGGGAACTATATTTTGTGTCATCAAAGTTTATATTTGTCATCAACTTGTATCATCAAATTAATAGATCTATCACCACGAAATATTTTCATTCTCAGAAAAATAAAAAGTGTCGCCAGGTATAAATTACCAAATTAATGTCAATATATTCGCAGAAAAAGAGATGGATTATCTAAATAATCGTAGTGCATCCATTGAATAAAAACTTTGTTCTCAGAATAATAGGTTTATTCCCAAAATAACAGCTCCATATTCAGAATAGTAGATCTGTCATCAAATAAATTGATTATCGTCCGCAGATTGCGATTTGTTTTTATTTGTCATTTTGTCATCAGTTCAGTAGTCACAAATTATTTCGTTCAATTCTCCAAATAATACTATTCGTTACCAATTTAATAGTACAGTTCATAAATTTTATTAAAAAATGATCAAAGGGGCGGAGCCAAATTGGCGCGCTATGAAAATTTACCAATCATGCGCAGCGATGGGTCGTACACACGACAGCACGTCGACCTTTACACGCTAGCACTCTACTCGGTTGCGTTATGGGTGACTTTTCAACAAAAGTGTACAGACTGACGTGCTGTCGTGTGTACGAGAGTTGGCGGTTTACTTCATTCGCTTGATTCCGTGCTTCTTGTTGCAAGTGCATTTTATATGATTATAGTTAGGGTTTTTGGTTTTAGTTGATTTCTCAATAGTTTCTTTATATTATGATGGCATCAAGTTGTGGTGAAGATGATGCAACTCCTCCAATAACGTTATCATCGCTCGTTGAGAAATCACTAGTGGAGAAAGTGCTAGTACACACGACAGCACGTCAGACTGTACACTTTTGTTGTAAAGTCGCCCGTAACGTAACCGAGCAGAGTGCTAGCGTGTAAAGGTCGACGTTCTGTCGTGTGTACAACAATAGGTACAGTCGGCCACAGTCTCAGATACCCCTTTTTGTTCGATTGGCGCCCTTATGCCACGCGCGATAAGAGCTGCCATGGGGTATCTGAGATCGTGGCCGACCGTACAAGCAGTATACACTATTTTTTTTTTGTTTTTTCTAAAGCACTAACCCGTGCTAGGGAATAATTTAAACATTTATAATAAGTTGAAAAAATTCACTCGGGACAGGACTTGAACCCGCAACCTTCCTGCACGGTATGCGGAAGGTTGCGGGTTCAAGTCCTGTCCCGAGTGAATTTTTTCAACTTATTATAAATGTTTAAAGTATACATATAAGTACCTAATGTAAGATAGAAGTTAAATTCATAGATACAAAACCATTCTTTTTCTGGATCTTTATGATTTTTTTAAGTTACATATTTCATTTAGTTAATGACCGTTTTTCCTTAATTTGATTATACAGTTATCAGGACAAACCTATTAAAATAAGTATAAACCTATTTATTTGATACTTGATAATATATCCCGATGATTATATGTGATTTATTATGAAATTGTTTTTATATTGTTTGGCGACTACACTTTGATGACAGATCTATTATTTTACGGACAAACCTTATTTTTTATAACATTCAAAACTTAATAAATTGATGATAGCTTAAATCATACCCTTTTGAAAATATTAATTGTATCCGAAAATTTTGGTTCACCTTAGTATTTAATCACCAGTTCATAGATGTAACATTTATCTATAGATTCCATTGTAGCTTTGTAAAAACAAAAGACGTACACACGACAGCACGTCGGCCCTTACACGACAGCACGTCGGCCCTTACACGCTAGCACTCTACTCGGTTACGTTACGGGCGACTTTACAGCAGAAGTGTACACTCTGACGTGCTGTCGTGTGTACGAGTACCTACAGCGTTTTGTAAATCACCAAATTGGAAAGACAGCTGTGTCTACACGGTTGGTGATTTCCAGATTATTTTTTTCAACTCGTCTTTGTATTTTTCTCAATTTTAACGCTTTTTCATCTGCCTGTATTTATTTAGGCTCCTTAGTGAAGGTGAAATGTTTTCTCTCCGAGCTTGTTGGGATTAATTTCATCGATTTCGTTTTAACCTTTAACGACGACCTTTGATTTTATTTTTATTCTTCTTTATACCGTAACCTTAACCTTTAATGTACCTAGTATTAAATAAGGATTTAAATCTAAGGCAGCTGGTGAAAACTGCAAGTCTGTATTTTTTACACTTCAAAGTAAAAGTTGTTATTTGAGATTTTGTGTTCAAACATTCTTGATTCAGGGTTGCCATACTTCCAACTACGTTGCAAGGCTATTCGTCACAGATTTGGATGTGATGGAGAAAATGTCAAAATCAACACCCTGCAAGAAAGTGCTCCGTACGGCATAAAATGAGGAAAATGTGTCTAAGCCTGAAGCTCGAAACGAAAAAGGGCGGCTGATGACCATTAGTGCCTCTCTCTTCCCTGGAGATTGACATTTGGAGCTTCATTTAGAGTGCAATAACACGGAAAAACCGGAGCGAGAAACCCATACTATTCAGCCGAGAAAATTCGTTGAGAAAAAGGCGAACAGGAAACTGATCAAACTAAATAAGCCACGGCCACTCCCGCCATCCGTCCTGAATATTGTATCATCGGCCAATGACAGAGTTATAAATGTAATAAGGAAATTCGGTCCGATAGTCACTTTTAATCCTTACAACAAATATAATCGAATGACAAGCAAGAAAAGAAAATGCAAATAATATGCAGTACATACGAAAGATGAAGTTTTAAAAAAATTGTGAAATTTAAAGTTTGCGCCACTTGTAATGAAAAAATAAAAAAGGTAAATGTCACTTTTTTAAGTAAAAATAAAATATATAAAATAAACATTTTATTCAAATAAAAAAAAATATCTGTCAAATTTTAGTATGATTAGGATTAGGTACATATCTGTGTGCATTTATGTGTGCTCGATAGCCACTATATAAATATTTGAAGGTAATAGTAATTAAGTCGGCCTCCTTTGACCTACAAGTCGGGCGATCAATGTATTATTGAGCCTTTACACGCGAATAGACTGTAATTAAGGCTCCAGGCATACGACCATTGTTAGAACAATACCGGGAGGGAAAATTGCTTGTTGGTTGGTAAAACTTTGCGTTTTGATTTATTAACTGAACGATAGGTATTTCTGGGAAGTTTTGTAAACTTATATAGGGCATCGAGGGCTTGTTTCACCACCTATCAAATTCCAATAAGCTTGTTTGCTCCAATTTCATAGAAATATAAACTCTGAACGAGCGAGCGAAGCGAGAGAAGTTCTCCGAGTCTACTTGAACAATCCGGCGTTTTTATGTACGTATGTATGGATGTTTGTATGTATGAATGTTCGTTCGACGATAACTTGAGTAAATTTAGTCGGATCGTCATGAAATTTGGTAGGCGGGTAAATGAGCGAGCTCATAGTTCGGGGCGAACCACAAGTTATTCTGTTCCATTTTCAAAGTTATCATGCAGATAGCGTGAACCTGTGGAACACAGAAGACAAAGTAGCCAACAACGCTCTGAACAAAACTAGGTAGGTAACTACGCAATAGTAACTCACCGCCCACAAACGTAACTACAGGGTGCACTCTAAGTCGATAGCGGAACTTTAAGTAGGCTGTCTACTGATCACTACAAACAACTTGTACTAGGAGGCGAAAAAAATGGAGCGAAAAAAATATCAGCTGTTCCATACAAAAGGTCGACTCAGTACTGCACCAAATGTATGAAAAGGCTGATATTTTTTTCGCTCCATTTTTTTCGCCATTTAGTACAAGTTGTTTGTATTGATCAGTAGATTGCCTACTTAAAGTTCGGCTATTGACTTAGAGTGCACCCTGTAGTATACCGTCGTACGTCGCGTCGCAGTAAGTTTCAGCGCCCACCGGCCATGGAATAAATAGTAAGTTGCTGCACAACTTCGCATTGAGGGCACAGAATACCAGCGCATGGAAGGTACAAATTTAATTGAACGAGCGAGCGAAGTTCTCCGAGTCTACTGGAGCAATCCGGCGTTTGTATGTATGTATGTTTTTATGTATGAATGTTCGTTCGACGATAACTTGAGTAAATTTAGTCGTTATGAAATTTGGTAAACGAAAATAAAAGAATTTTTAAGTTCGAACATGAGCCAAATCGGTCGAGGGGTTGCCGAGATATGGGGTTGTACAGTTTATATGCAAAGCGCGTGCGCGCCTGCGCAAATGGCGTTAGCAAAGTTACTTATCTGTTACTGCGTTCGCGAGTTCACAGTTCGGGGCGAACCACTAGTAAAATTTAAAAACATTATCCTCACACCATTGCTGCACTTTAAATAGCAGTAACTTTTTTTTTTCAAGGCATTACGGTATGTAAGAGGTTGCCTGTGCCGAGCGAATTTTTCCAACTTATTCAAATGTTTAAAAAGTAAGAAAGTAAGATATAGCATACAGTCAAGTGTTCATGTCCCACTAGCTAGGCTAAGGCCTTCTTTCAGAGAGATAGTTCGGGCTTAACTTCCTGGCTTGCCTATTATATAAATCACAGTAATAAAATAACTCTACAAAATAAAAAATAACAATGAATTGCAATAGGACGTGCCCGAGTATGTCCAACATTTTCTTACAATTACCTACTCGTACTTTATGGTACTTAGTTGTTAAACCATAAGTTCGATGGCAGTGCTCTACCTACAGTCAGTGACACGCTAGGATACCCCTTTTTAACCGACTTCAAAAAGGAGGGTACCAATTCGACCCAATTTTTTTATGTTACCTCGGAAGTTATTTTGATGATTCTATTTTGTTTGAAAGTACTTCCCATGTGGACACATAAAAATGGTGAATATCTGATGAAGAACTTCGGAGATGGAGAACGCAACTCCACACGGACGGCACCAAATCACTCGAAATCAGCTTAAGGTGGAAAGATAGAGACGTGGCGGGAAATTCAAAATTTTCACTGTTTTTTATATTTTGTAGCTAAACTGAGCTATTTTCGTTCAGCGATTTTTCGTTCACGGCAATAACATAGTATTCTTTTCATTACTGTAAACAAAAAAACAAAAATAATTCAGCCGATTATGTGTTTTGGTCTACGAAGTAGTAGCACTGCCCAAAAAACTTGTCGCAGACCAGAACACTTAATCGGCTGAATTATTGTTGTTCTTTTGTTTACAATAATGAAAAGAATACTATGATAATGCCGCGAACGAAAAATCGCTGAACAAAAATAGCTCAGTTTAGCTACAAAATGTAAAAAACTGTAAAAAAATTGAATTTCCCGCCACGTTGCTATCGTCTACCCTTAATAACAGCACTTTTTGACCAATTATTCGTTTTTTATGTTTATTTTGATTATTGTTTGACGCACTTATCCCGCACACGATAATGGTGTACCCTAGCGTGTACCTGACGATAACATACCAACTAGTAATTCTATAACTTTTATGTTAGAACTTAGAACTTTGCACAACCAAGTCGACCTACATGATGTGAGAAGTAAAGGTCCTTTAATAACACCCAGTAGCACCTGCCTAAGTTTTGCAAAGATGAAATAAGTAGGTAGTCGCTTGTGTGTTTGTGTAGTTGAACGAGCGAGCGAAGCGAGCGAAGTTCTCCGAGTCTACTGGAACAATCCGGCGTTTGTATGGATGTATGTATGTATGTTTGTATGTATGAATGTTAGTTCGACGATAACTTGAGTAAATTGGGTCGCATCGTTATGAAATTTGGTAGGCGGGTAACCGAAATTAAAAGAATTTTTTAAGTTTGAAGATGAGCCAAATCAGTCGAGGGGTTGCCGAGATATGGGGTTGTCAAGTTTATATGGGGTCGCAAGTTCACAGTTCGGGGCGAACCACTAGTTATTCGGACGGAATAAGAGGCCTCGTTTCAGCGGCTTCTTGTAAATAAATATAATATAATAGAATATTATCTGTGTTTAAATTATGTATAGTGCTCGTGCAAACCTAAGAAAATATTAATAGAATATTCTTTATTGCACTACAAAACATTTTAAGAATAGACAGATCCAGCCAACAGTAGAATCCTTCATGGAACCTTCAACTAACAAAACAACTAACATGTCTCCGTGATTATTACATTGTAGAAACAAGAAACAACCAAGTCTCCTATTTGTATGTAAACGGTTCAGAAACAAAGCCTACAATGACGGGTATTATGCCTAAAAGTTTGAAAGTTACACAAAGCTAGTTTCTAGTTGTTACTCGTAAGATTCGTAACGACAATTGGGTAAGTAAGTAGTGTCTGTATTTAAATTATAATAATTGTATAGTATTAATTTGAAGAACGGTTAGGTACCAACAAGAAAACTGAAAACTATCGAATCCCACACTTTGACTGGGCGTCCGGATAGCAATGAAGTTTTGCAATGAATGAAGTGTTGCGACGTATGATGTCGCGAAAAATAATACAGTTAGTATTTCGGAAGCTTTGGGAAACAATTTGAGGCGCAACTGTGTCTCTCCTCATTTTTATACATTTTATATTTTTATTGAACGAGCGAGCGAAGCGAGCGAAGTTCTCCGAGTCTACTGGAACAATCCGGCGTTTGTATGTATGTATGTATGTATGTATGAATGTTCGTTCAACGATAACTTGAGTAAATTTAGTCGGATCGTCATGAAATTTGGTAGGCAGGTAAATGAGGCCAAGAGAATTTTTAAGTTCGAACATGAGCCAAATCGGTCGAGGGGTTACTGAGATATGGGGTCGCGAGTTCATAGTTCGGGGCGAACCACTAGTTATGATGAGTTTAAAAAAAAACTGTTCTTCACTGAAAGCTTACTAAAATGGTATCCTGAAAAACGAAAAGTTACACACACGGTAATGTGCATTTTGATGCCCGTTCGACTGGGTGCGTTCCAAATTCCAATACCGTGCACAACTTGAAGCGCATACAAGCTCGACGTTTTTTAATAAATCAGCGGGGTAGTTATTCAGCTGGTTCGCAACACATTTGCGTGCTCTGTATTCCGGTCCGGTAATCAACGTTTTTATTAGTCGACGCATACTCATTCGGCCGATGCGGCGGGTCATTCCCTACAGACTGAAATGTACGGTCGGCCAAAGTCACAGATACCCCATGGCAGCTCTTACTGGGCGCGGCATAAGGGCGCCAATCAAACAAAAAGGGGTATCCTAGCGTGTGGCCCACTGTACCTATAATAGGCCTTTGTAAAATGCCTTACGATAAATAAACACTTCGGAAAAAAATAACTTTGGCTTTTGCATTGACGTAATGAGATGCTTTATACAGCGTCCAGTGGCACCTTCACTCACACTAGATTGCCTGAGACATAGTTTTAGATGGAGTAGGCTTGTCCCAAAATCTTCTGATACTCTATAACAAAGTTAAACTTACACTACAACTAAAATCTCGACTGAAAAGTGTCTTATTTCTTACTGTGGTTCAGACCAGCTGCACGATGGTCTTACGACATCAAGGCCGCAGCAGGCTCAACCTTTACCACAGCAGCTACTGACCGGCTAAGATGGAAAAAACATAAAGAGGCTACGTATGGGGATAGATAAATGCAAAAAAAGAAGAAGAAACGTATCCAATCTTCGATAAAGGATAAATATCCAATGGAAAAAGTGGAAGTAAGACTCATCAACACCAACATGGTGGGTCCAGAAAAACAGAGCAACAAATAAATTTCATGTTTTGTGATGAGGTGAAGATTTTTTGTCCGTGCGGCGCTCACCATCTTCCGCTCGATTTGCTCGTTTCAACTGAATTTGAGCTCTTTGGCTCATCAAGGTCACGATCAATGGCGGAGAGAGACAGATCTATCTCTGGCGCGAGCCGAGGGCTTCGACAATCTTTCCGAGTCTTACCGGAACCGCCCGTCTCTATATCAATGTTTTTGTACGCGCCCGAATGTCGGGGCGCTGTTTTTTGCACGTATTTACTATTCGCCGGCGCAGCGAACACCACACGGATTGGTCCCGTCAAACGCGAATGCATGTTGAATATTCATCAGTGATGTGTGTGGGGTCGCCGCTAGGGCTCTTGAGCGCTGACCTACACCGCTGAAGACTGAAGACCGCTGGCTCGACGACCCGAAGTGGATCTTGGTCTGAGACCTGAGGTACCCATCTGCTTTCGGTCCTGCGCGGTTTCCTCTCGCCTGCTGTCGATTTCATCCCTCCAGCGTTATTGTGGACGGCCAACTGGTTACAATGTATGACCTTACTTACAGTGCTATGTACCGCGATAGTAGATAGTAGGTACCAAATAGTACCGACTTTGCATTATGTGTAGAGTTGTCGAAGCGAGCTGCTGCAGCGAAAAAAGCGCTTGCTCGACTTCGGGTGGTGTTGTTCACATTGATATGTTTGCCGCCAAGGATGCGATCAGAAAAAATAATTAATCTGCAGGCAAACAAACTGCTATTCCGGTATCGGGTGGAGATTACTATCTGCAAACATTTCTTTTTTATCATGAAATCCTCTCGGCTTAATTTTAATATTTGTGGATATAATGAGCTAACAAATTGAGCCGGCTTTGTGAAGGCTAAATGAGAATTAGGTAGGTACCTATTTAAACGGCCGTATCTTTTGATTGCGTTTCCTTAGAGGTTTGATTTTTTCACAGCATCAATTACTCAAGTCCACTGTCCCCTGGAGATAAATACTAATTTCTATTTGATATCTCCACGCGTTCCTGAGAAATGGGTTTTGACAGACAGAGAGACCAAAAATGATCCTATAATGGTTCCGTTTTTTCCTTTTGAGGTACGGAATCCTAAAAAACTAGGATAGAAAACTTGAAGGTTCGTGTTTTTTCAAAGAAACAATTAAAAAAAAAATGCCTATGCCGCAGTAGTATTAAGTAGAAAAGGTTGTTAATGCCAGCATTTAGAGCGACTATTTTCGGAGTTTATTCCAGATCCTTCTTTGTAGAGATGAGATTGCTTATTGTAGTCTCTGACTGAAAACAGAAATTTCGTCTTCCGTTGCATAGACGAACTGAAAACACTTGATATTTTATTATAAAATTAAATTAAATGTGATTAGGGTTTAGGGTTTTAGATTTTTATTTTCTCATAAGATAAAATTTACATTTTGTTCACTTGAGATGAGATTCCGACAATTTATATTCTTCACTCTATTACCAAAAAATAAACGAAATGTATTGTATAAAAAAAATCATTTGTTCGCGTCATTTGGTGTAACAACAAAGGTCCTTACAACGTTGGCGTAAACTCATTTTGTAAGTCTCAGGCCCGGTTTTAGAATTGAGATTTTTGCTAAGCAAATACTTAACTATCGTTCTGTCACGTTCTTTTGTGAGAAATTCGCAGAGGCAGAACGATATTTAAATTAAGGCTATTCTCAATTTTGGGCAGAGGTCGTTTCAGAAGTGTTTACCGCTCTCACACCCTTGCAAACGAAGAAGTCTTGTTTCTACCCCTAAATAGTAGTGGTTCGCCCCGAACTGTGAACTCGTGACCCCATATAAACTTAACAACCCCATATCTCGTCAACCCCACGATCGATTTGGCTCATGTTCGAACTTAAAAATTATTTTAATTTCATTTACCCGCCTGCCAAATTTCATAACGATCCGACCAAATTTACTCAAGTTATCGTCGAACGAACAACATACATACAAACATACATACATACATACATACATACATACATACATACATACATACGTACAAACATACAAACGCCGGATTGTTCCAGTAGACTCGGAGAACTTCGCTCGCTCGTTCAATTATGCGATTTCGTTGATCTTGGTGTCAATAGTTTTTGTAGATTTTTATCTACGTATGTCTAAGTTTTTTCCCTTTTTTTAAGTTTGTTAGAGATGCCAGTAATTTTTTTAATTTTTTAAATTTCTAAAACAGGAAAAAGCTAGACAGACAGATGAAAATCTATAAAAACGATTGATTGATTTTGGTAATCAACTAAATTGGATAATATTTAGGGGAAGCAAAAGGGCTTCTTCGTTTGCTCCGTTTGTATGGGCAAGAGTGCGGCAAAGCGCGCGGTAGTCGCTTGGTTCAAATTCGACTTTGCAATTTCCACCACCAACTGACACATACCTAGAGCTAATAAAACCCGAAGAAGAAGAATTTATTTTCCACAACAATGTGTCCCTTTTTATTTCTTTGTAGCAGTATCAACGGTAATTGCAAGAAATGTTTTCTAGCGGAGCTACGTTGGCGACAGAGTTTTGGTTCGTTTGTTATTGCAAAAAACAATAGAATAAGAACACATTTATTTAGATACAAAAATGTTGTGTGCAATAAATTGGAACTGGTCTGTGACCGAAGTTCAATGTTCATGGAGAATGGTGCACAGACAAAAGGATAAACTCTTTTTGTAATTTTTAAACCTTAATTTTCATTTTATTTTATTGTAATTTTAATTCAATGTATTATTCGATTATTATGGTTGTTTATCTACCGAAATAAAAATAAATTATTAGGTAAGCGGTAGAGGCAACTAGCATACTACTTCTCTACCAGTTTCTTGACGAAATAGTGTTGAAGGTAGACAGGGGCTGACCATTTCAATAACCACATTCACTTTGCCTCCCACTTGGCCGCGCTGAGAGTAACCTCCGCTCAGTAATGTGATGTGATATTCATTTATTTTATTTCCCGGCGGATGGGCCCGCCTCTGTAGCTGGAAGACGGAGGAAACAAAGCCATTTCCGAGGAGGGGCCACCTACCACCGACCGGGACACACGCGCGTTTTTAAGCTAGACGTCCATTAGCGGCGGATCGGGTCGGGTCGGGCCCGGGCGGGCCGCAATCCAATCGCAATCCGCCGCTAGTGGACGCTGTTTCATATAAATACAGGCAGGCGCATTTTTGCGTTGCGATACGCCCCGGCCCGATCCGCCTAGTGGATGTCAGGCTTTACTGTGACGCCTTTGGACTAAATATTATTGTTACTCGACAAGGCCAAGAGAATACTGGAAAGACGTAGTGGAAAGAGACCTGTGCGAGCTCCAGGTGGAAGATTGGAGGGAAGTAGCTAAGGAAAGGGAGAGCTGGCGTCTTTTGGTTGCGGAGGCCAAGATCCATTTTGGGTCGCTAGGCTTCGAATAATGAAGTAATGAATAAGTAGGTAGATCATCATCATCATCAATATCTGATATCCCTAATCAGGGACTATTAGGGCTCTTAAAGTTTTCTATTCTGTCAGATTTTGTGCCTTTATCTTAAGTGCGGATATGCTCATCCCGAGACTGTTTGGGAGGTGTTGTTTGTTGTTGTTTCAGGTTTCAGGTTGTTGTTTCAGCTGTCGAGAGTAGTCTAGACTTCACCTTAACATCACCCAGGCAATGGTGGCCATTCTTTGAAAAACCTTACAATTTATTCAGTGAGAAAGTTTAGTTTATTTGAGTAGCTACGGGTTTTAAGTTCCTTGTAAGGACGAAATCCTGGGTTAGTATGATATCTATAGATTTTTATCGGTTGCGCATTTTCTTAGCTACTGCATACGGCGGCCTATCTCTTCTCGGGGTATACCTAATTAGCGTTTTTTAACCGCTCGTTTGTCCCCGCCGACGTTCGGGCTGCGAGGATGAGCATCGGCGGTCGTCTCATAGCGACTCGCGTCGATTTACCATTCGGAGTGAATTTGACAGGCACAATGTTTATTGCTCCCTCCATTCTTTCCTCCTTTGTTGGAATCTTTGTGTGGATATAATTTATTTAATTTGGAACCAAGCGAATGATTCGAGAGCATATCAACTGGGGGTATGTAAGCGAGAATGTATTCTTTTTTCGTGTTACGTGTTGCCTTTTTTGCGCGCGTGTGCGCGTGTTTTTGGGACGGGATTAATAGGTGTGTTTCAGATTAATGGACGCGTGCCGACCGCTGTTTCTCTTTTTCCCGTTTTTATCTGTACGGGACTACGGGGTTTTTGCTTGCACCTTTTACCTTTTGGGAATTAATGGCGTAAAGATTCACTGAAGGATTGCTAGATACGGAAGCTCGTTATCCAGAATTAATGAATAAAAAAACTTGTAGCAAACTTTACTATATCCAAAGATTGAAAATTATGATCTTCCTATGAATTCAATGACAAAATATTTAAAAAAAGTCTCGACGAGGATGGGATTCGAACCCACGCGTGCAGAGCACATTGGATTAGCAGTCCAACGCCTTAACCACTCGGCCACCTCGTCATGCGCATGTTAAGCAAATTAACGCACCACGTCTGGTGCTTTTAGACTTAATTTTATGAATTGCTTAATCAGGTGTGTTCTGTTTCGTTTTACCAAATGTTAATTAAATAATTACAATGCCGTTAGCGTAATGCGCTTGTTTGCATATACGCTTTGTTTAATTAATACCCACCGACTCGCAGAGTTCATGTCTGTGCCGGAATTTTGTACTTTGGCCCGATTATGTTGTTATCAGTTGTTGTTTAGATATAATTATGTTGTTTTGAAGCATTGTACCTATCTATTTACAAAGGCCTCAGTGAATAAATTGACACTCGGTAATATGTAGGTATCAATTTATTGAAAATAGCAATGGGTGTGCTGGGCAATAATGGAAATCCAAAACCCAGAAATCTGTATTTTTCTAAAAGGTCACCTGGTGCCTAGGTTTTTTATGAGTTTTTTTATGTTATGTCAGTGATTAGCAAATTTCGGACATCAATATTGCGATGTAAATCACAGTTTTTATTAACTTCTACAGGGTGCACTCTAAGTCGATAGCGGAACTTTAAGTAGGCTATCTACTGATCAATACAAACAAATTGTACTAGGTGGCGAAAAAAAATGGAGTGAAAAAAATATCAGCTGTTCGATACAAAAGGTCGACTTAGTACTCCGCCAAATGTATGAAACAGCTGATATTTTTTTCGCTCCATTTTTGTCGCCACCTAGTACAAGTTGTTCGTATTGATCCTATCTACTGATCAATACAAACAAATTGTACTAGGTGGCGAAAAAAAATGGAGTGAAAAAAATATCAGATGTTCGATACAAAAGTCGACTCAGTACTCCGCCAAATGTATGAAACAGCTGATATTTTTTTCGCTCCATTTTTGTCGCAACCTAGTACAAGTTGTTCGTATTGATAAGTAGACATCCTACTTAAAGTTCCGCTATCGACTTCTAAGTCGATAACTACAGGGTGCACTAGTGCACCCTGTAGTTATCGTGGACAAGCGAAACATCGATTATTAAAGCTCAATTATTTTCAATTTGAAGATGATACGGATCTAAGGCGTGACCGACCTCGGATTTAGAAACACGCTTTGTGCCTCAAGTACGAGCCTGTAGGTATCCATGGTACATCTAATCTGAAGGTGATTCACGGCCACTTCTTTGTCTACCATTTTCTGCTTTGCCAGCTATTTACTGATTTGTTTAGGTACCAAATCAACTTTATATTTACTTATAACGCTATTTAAGGCTGGAAGATAGCAGCGTGGCGGGAAATTCAAAATTTTCACAGTTTTTTACATTTTGTAGCTAAACTAAGCTATTTTTGTTCAGCGATTTTTCGTTCGCGTCAATAACATAGTATTCTTTCATTATTGTAAACAACAGCACAACAATAATTCAGCCGATTATGTGTTCAGTGTGTTCTGGTCTACGACAAGTTTTTTGGGAAGTGCCACTGCTTCGTAGACCAGAACACATAATCGGCTGAATTATTGTTGTTCTGTTGTTTACAATAATGAAAAGAATACTGTTTTATTGCCGCGAACGAAAAATCGCTGAACAAAAAACTGTAAAAATTTGAATTTCCCGCCACGTTGCTATCGTCTACCCTTAAGCGAACTTTTCAGTATAATAATTATTTAATGTTACTCTAGCCAAGTGTTAGTAAGTGAGTGCTTTATAAAAACAAAACGGTTCAACAGCTATGTTTGTTGTTAAATTTTAGGCAAAATTTAATGTTTCATTCTGGTTGAATAACCCGGTGTATTCCTAAAAAGAGCACCGTTTCACCATAAGGCCATCGAAGTAATAACTGGCTATACCCAATCATCATTTCGTAGACGCTGAATGATTATTTCACTCGGAGGCTGTGTACTTTCTTTCATTAAAACTTACATAATGCTGTCTGCTCTTCCTTGAATAATTACAGAGGGCCTTCAGAATGGAATGAGGGTGGTAGATGTAATGCAAATTCTATTATAATTGCTGCTTCCGCGCTGACTTTGCACGGACTTCATTCACTGTTTGTGTGACACTTCTTTGTTTCGGTGCTGTGCCGTGGATTCTGCGCATTTATCATCAGATCTGTATGCTTATTCTGTAGAAAAAGTCCTCACAGTTGCTAGTCCTCAAAAAAGATTGATTATGAGATGGCGGCGTCTATTCTTTAAAAATCCACTCACGTTGTCAACGGTCAAAACTTATTGAAAAGATTTTTTTTTTTCACATGCAGTGGACGCAGTGGAGTTTTTTTTAGCAAATACGCAAGTGGAGATAGATCTCTAAGCGGCAATGATAATGCGTATAGATCCGCAGTGGAGTTTTTTTTTAGCAAATACGCAAGTGGAGATAGATCTCAAAGGGGCAGTTATAAGAATGAATTTATTTTCTCGCAACGCTTAGCTCTTATTGACCTTTAGTTTCCTGTGGATTAGGCCGACTAAGCTGAGATGTGCTGTGCTAGGCTCTATAGGTACACACGACAGCACGTTAGAGTGTACACTTTTGTTGTAAAGTCGCCCGTAACGTAAGCGAGTATAGTGCTAGCGTGCAAGGGTCGACGTGCTGTGGTGTGTACAGCAGCGTCCGAGTGGTCACTTCATCTAGTGTGAGTGGAGTGGAGTGGAGATGCCACTGGACGCTGTTTACCTACTAGTTCTTAAGACGCCATACGTCTCACAACTAGCGCCGCCAATGGAAAAAAATCATATCTTTTTTTTGGATGCGTTTTTAGCAAAAAACGCTCCTGTGATTTCTTAACGCGAGGCTTAACTATTTTTAGGACCTAAGGTTTGGATTCCAGGATTGGATTTCCTACGAATGCGTGGCCACTTTTGGCGAGAATCGATTGCATTCTTAAGTTCTAGGATCTGGAATCCAAACCTTAGGTCCTAAAAATAGTTAACCCTAGCGTTGAGAAAACGCAGGAGCGTTTTTTTTTGCTAAAAACGCATCCAAAAAAAAGATTTGATTTTTTTTTCATTGGCGGCGCTAGTTGTGTGTGAGACGTATTTCATCTTAAGTTTTAATGAAAGTACAACTCCAATTAAAATATCCACCCATTAGCACACGGAATGATGATTAGGTGTATACACAGCTATTATTGTTACGGCTACGATGTCGGCTGAATTAATTTAATGGTCTTACCCCTTTTTATTTGATACAACGCTATTGTGGCCGACAGTTAAATTTAAAGGCTCTAGAAATATTATGAGGGTGGGTTTTTAATGCGGAATTTGCATAGGACTTCCTTTGTTCCTTTGGTCAACAGTGTCTGTCAAGTCTTGGAACGTTTCACCGCTTTTAAACATAACGTTTTTATTACACCAGTCTTTATGAGAAGGGTAGGGGGTTCAATAAATCCAGTGCTAAACAACAGAAACCTCAAATAATATTTTCAGAAATGCGACAGAATACATCCCACAAGTAGTGAAAATTTGATGAATTGTGAAAATAATGTTGAAGTCCTCGAAGTGAACGGATACAAAAAAGTGTGATACATTTATCATGCTTAATACAACAATACAGATAATGTTTTTTCTTCATTTTTTCTGTGCTCAATACCATCTTTGTGCCAGTAGAGCTGTGCTCAAAAGTTCAAATTGAAAAGTTTGATCTACCTAGCTAGAACGGAACATGCTCAATGTACCTACATTGCACACTGCACAAGCAACACTCGTCTTTTTATAGTTTGATATCGGGAAATTACGCTCTGTGGATTTTTAGCAAATACCTAGGCCTTTGCATCTACGTAATGAGAATGATTTATGCAGCGTGGCATCTTCACTCGCACTAGTTAGATGGATGAAGAGACCACACGACGCGTCAGGATGAAGGGTATAGGTGCTTGCCCAGCACCTATACCTACCATCCTGAAAAGACAAAGAAAGACAAGGTCAATGTTTTCCTTCACAGTTAGCTACTAACATTCATAAATGTACGTAACTTTGAAAAGAAATCGTCATAGAAGCGGAGGGGAAATCTGCGGCTTAGTTGGCTCCGCAAGTATTAATATTGTCTTTCCTAGGGGCTAGATCGATCTTTTTTTTAGCAAATAAGAGCGATGCCACACGGGCGTTGTAGCTGCGCTGCGTAGTCGCAACGCAATGATTTCAACGCAGTGAATGCCACACGAGCGCTGCTTCGGCGTAAACAGGGCCCTTAGCCTGTAACACAATGGTGCCAAAATGGGCTCCCGGTTGACGGTTTTAATTACGATTTATTGAGTCTGTCGGTCCAGTGTCGGTCCTTTTAATGTTATTGTAGTACAGCAAAGAATATTATGAGTTTAATCCTAGAGGATTAGTTTGCTGGTTGTAGGAGAACAACGAAAAAATCCCGGTTTTGTCCTTCGACCTAGGACGCCATTGATACGCCATTGTGTTACAGGCTAAGGCCCCAGATATGCTATTAAATACTGCGGCCGCTCCTTCGTTTCAACTCAGATCCCTTTCCCACCTCGTCTCCCTCCTCTCCTTGTGCGTTGCGACGACGCAGCGCAGCCACAACGCCCGTGTGGCACGTCGTTCAGATTTATATGTAGAACGACGGAGCGTCATCGCTCAGTCGACGCAGCGCTAACGCAACGCACACACAACGCCCGTGTGGCATCGCTCTAAGGCGACAGGAAATTCCAGAAATTCCCCGTTTCACCGATCATGGCGGCGGGCGCTGACAATAGGTGAGTCATATAAACGCCTTAAACCGTCGCCGGGGACCGATAAATTCGCGCCTCGCGCGGACGACGTACGGGACTTTGAAAATTCACAAACTTTTTTCATATTTACAGAGCGGGGGCCCGATATAAAACACCACCGTTCCCTTTGGTGTAATTTAGTTATTTTCTCCGCGTTTTGTCGCCAAATAATAAGCTGAAACAGAATGTCGGAGGTAGGACTGTTTTAGGGCAAGCTAATCCTTAAAGGGTCCATCAACTGACTGGAAAAGTTTGACCTTCAAGCGAGAATCGTAACTTGTACACACGACAGCACGTGAGACTGTACAGTGAATAGAGTGCACGCGTGTAAGGGTCTACGTGCTGCCGTGTGTACATGTTTAATTCTCGGCATTAATTAATTATCATGCTTAATTCATTAATTTAATTAATTACTGCCGAGAATTAAACATGTGCACACGGCAGCACGTAGACCCTTACACCCACAAGATATATTTTTCTAATTAATTTTTAATTTCTATGTTATGGTATTGGTAGGTCTGTAAAGTAGACCGCCGTGGAGGAAAATAAAGTAAGTAATTCAACAGTTGGGTTTACCGTCATAACTGGTCACCAAAGCGTCATCTGCTATGGTGAGAATGTAACGCGCACGGTTTGTCATGGTAGCCCCTTGCACGAAACACATACACCATCGTGTATGTAGGAGGAGATATGATTGATCATGCTTATCACCTAGTAAAGGAGAGTTTCCCGCCTGGCAGATGTTGAGTTATACTCAAATTCGAAAAAAAACTTTGCTTGCGCGATGCAGGACTCATAGCGACAAATACGAGTGTCAAGTAGAGTTGCGGTAGTTTCCTTCGCGCCCGACAGGGGTCGCTACAGGCCTCTTAGTATGTTGTTACTCTGTGATTTTGCTTTATTTTCTGGCGAGCATTAATTTCGGTCTAGCCCATTAGTCGTCATTATAGCTACGCTGGGTGCCGTCTGGACATTACGCTCCTTTTTTCTCTCGTGTTAGTGCAAATAATTACCGCGGTTTGTCAAAAATGCTGCCTTCAGTTGGATAGTAGACCTAACTGGGTTGTTCCAATCAGCTCACTCCGTAGTAAGTGTAGTGTCAAGTTTAGGTGAATAAGGAGCTTGTTGATCTTTTTTGCGCCTCAACTTACAGTCAAAAACAGTACTAAAATAGAGAGAGAGAGAGAGAGAGAGAGAGAGAGAGAGAGAGAGAAAGAGAGAAAGAGAACACTTTATTGTACACTAGAAATTAATTTGCAAGAATTTCCTCAACTTAAAAGTACAGACGGTGGTTTTATCGCAAATACTCTTCGATCAGTGCAAATACTACATAAAAACCATTTTTTTAAATGTGGTTTAAACAGCATTTAACTAAAATCTTCATACAAAAGTTGATTTAAGAAGTGGTGCAAGACGGCCTAAATCGAATACAGAAAACGCCGCATCAACATTTACATAAATATGTATACCTCTAGATGTTTTTACATTATCCACAAATACAGGGCCCTCACTGATCCGAAAAAATGTAAACCCCACGCAGTAAGCAAACTCTACTGTCCGACGGGGGAAAAAAGCTAGGTTTAGAAAAGATTAACGCAAAAAATATGCCCAGATATCGACGATAGGCGCTCCATATATCACATTTAGCCCGAAACGTGGGAATGGCGGCCGCTTACTTTTTACATGGCTGAAAAAAGATTATTTCTGTGCTTGGCTGGTCGGGTTTTGGTACTGATTTATCAGCTGTTTCCCCGCGAAGCGATGAAGCGCGTCGTATTACTAGTTAGATAACGGAACATTGATACCGGACGCAAAATCACGCAAACATTTTAGATTTAGATAAAGGAATGGTTTATTGCCACAAAATGAACACAAAAAAACTTATACAAATAGAAATTATCATCCGCGGTTGTGGCAAATGGGGCTGTTTCAGCTGTTGCTGTAGTTATATGACTAATTACAGCGCTGGTTTTCAAACAGTCCCATTCACACAATAGGGGTAATTTAAGACACACTAGCGGGTAAAGCCAAATACAAAATATAAAAATAACAAGCATTAATTAATTTCAATAAAAAAAATGCCTCTACTACTTTAATGTCTCTACTACTCTAATCTTCCAAATACCTCGTTCCCCTCCAAAACAAAAATAGCGTAGATTGGAGTTGCAACCACTACTCTGAAATGGAACTGGCCTGGTCACGTTAAATAGGTCCAGGATGCTTTTTCCACCCGTTAAAATCTCGAGTTACGTAATAGGAGAACGTGTTTTTGACACTCGAAACTTAGGTTTTTGTCTAAATCAGTGGGTTATTTTAAATAGCTAATATTCCGGCAGATCGATGGGCGAAAATCATCACCGACTGGATTCCACAAATTAGGCACCGGCGAGCGGCGAAGCAGACCAAGGCGGAGATGGTAGGGCGACCAGGCTGTGCCTTTCTGCCAGGAGGTGGCCCAAGATAGGAACAAGTGGAAAGTGAAACGGGAGGCCTTTACCCAGCAGTGGGACATAACAAATAATTAATCATAACTACTTTACTCTACTCTTTGTGTGCACGGATATGGTATGGGATTCCGCTCTTCGAAGAAGTCCCAAAACCTACTGAACGAGTGACCTTATCTTGCGTGACTAATTTTATCCGTATACATCGGCTACATACAAATTCTCCTGGGCTTTAGATTGATCACAGTTGTTTGGACAAAAACGATACTCCTCGGTGTTCTTCAGAATCTGTCGAGACAAAAACTGCATTACATAATAGGGCCTAGAACATAGGTATGTGTGCAGGATGCGCTCAGAGTGTTGTCACTAACTTCCCCAAACAACGTGAAAGCATTGCGCGGCGCACTTTGATTTCGCACGTGACAACAGTCAGGCCGCAGTTAACATGCGTCCGGGCGGCTGATTGGCCCCTCATTTGCTCGATTGTGCGTCAGGAATACATAATTGTGCCCTTTACCTGTCATTAAATAGCCACAGTCGAATCAGAACATCTGTTTGGTCGCACACATTTTTTTACGTTTTTGTGAAAATTCTGCTTATTTTTGCCTCCGAGGTAAAAAGGCTTTGATTATTTTTGGTATTTTAAATATCGCTTTTTAAAAACCTTCCTATGAACTATTATTTCTTCTAACAATATTTTTGTTCTTTCGCAGGTAAGAGAATGCCCGTTACAGCTACTGGAAATTTGTCCGGAAACTCGTAAGTTTGTAGCTTCGTTGTATCTTCGCAGATTCCAAGTTCCTAGTTAATTGAACCACAGAACTTTATTTGTTCTGCGGACTGAAAGATGCAGGGCGACTAGAATGATCGTTTGTAATAATTATGTATCGATTGCAATGGAGTGCAATGTAGTCTCTCTCTTTCTGATCATATCGACGGCGGTTTTTCGAGATGTTAACATGTCCATCATGCAAGACGACATTGCCACATTTCTGTGACATAAGATGAAAAAAATACTATACAGGGTGTTAAAAGACCGCCAACAAAGCGGGAAACCACGTATTGTCCTCATCATAAGGAAAATTTTTGCTTAAGTAACTATGCCTGGGAAAACAACGGTCTCTGAGATAATGAGGTTCAAAGTCGGACTTTTCAAAACGTATTTTTTTGCAGATATGTATTCAGTATCTACCTAGTTCTTAACATACCTTCTCAAGAAGCCATTTCAAAATTATGAACATTGCTTACAAAAAACGACGTTAAAATTGCAACCCGCAATGTATTCTAAACATCGGCACTTCAAGCTAAAGTAACATATACTTATACCTACGCTTGCGCAATATGACTTCTGTGCGTTACACGTCCATTACGTGATAAAATATTTTTCAAAATTATAACCTAAAAAACCAAAATAATATCCCAGCAATAATTTATCGAAAAAGTACTTTGTTTTGGTGTATAGTATGCGTTGCTTTCGGGTCTGTTGGCGGTCTTTTAACACCCTGTATATCTCTCTAATCTAGAGTTATATCCAGCCCATGAATGTTTCCCACTGTTGGACAATTTGAGCATAGGCCTCTCTTTGTCACGCCAACCTTCCCGGTCCTTTGCTAGTTTTTACCACTGACAACTTCGACGGCCTGACCATATACTTACTTTCTTTCCGATGGCTCAGCGACCCGAAATGGGTCTTGGCCTCAGACAAAAAAAGGCGCCACTGGTCTGTCTTGCACGGTCTCCTTCCAGTCACCTGCCTTAGAGTCGCGCAGATCCTTGCCAACTTCATCCCTCCATAATATTCAGCCCAAATTTGTCCACTGCTGGGTATAGGCCTTTTCATCGCATCCACGGACCCTCGGTCGTCTTAGAGATGTCGTCTGTCCACCGGGCTGCTGGTCTGCCTACTGATTCGTCCCGTTCTTGGCCGCCACTCCGTCACTGCCCTGGTCTTCCTGCCATCCTCTCGCCTCGCCAAGTGCCCCGCCCATCCCTACCTAAGCTTCGAAACTCTGCCACCAACATCATCGACCTTCGTCTGACGTCGGATGACTTCGTTCGGTACTCGATCTATGAGTCGGAGCCCTAACATGGCACGCTCCATTGCTCTTTGTGCTACTTTAATTTGGTGCACGTTCTGCTTTGTGAGTGTCCATGTTTCTGCCCCGAAGTGAGGATGGGCAAAACGCACTGGTTAAAAGTTTTTGTCTTCAGACATTGGGCTTCATCCCTCCAGCGGCTCTTAAACTAAATTTCTAAGATCTGCCCAATCAAGTTCTTGTGTAACTAAAGCGATAGAGGTCCCTTCTGTGTTGCTACGCTGGTAATCTCACGCCCGGCTATGAGCCAACCCGCATATAACGGCCCAATGTATGCGCAATAAACGCTAGTACGTGTAATTAGGACTGGCCTTTAGCTCGATGTGTTCCGATAAACGTTCGTTGACTTAACTCCAGCTAATGTTATGTGTGACAATAGAACTTTATTTATAGGCGGAGAAGCAGATTTTGACGTAAAAGTTATTTTTTACATTTATAATAAGTTGAAAAAATTCACTCGGGACGGGACTTGAACCCGCAACCTCTCGCATACCGTGCAGGCGTTCTACCAATTGAGCTACCGTGTTAAGTAACTGTCGATGCGATATTCTTCAACTAGTCTCCGTCTAATGGGTTAGTGTTTTAGAAAAAACAAAAAGTGGAAAAGTTATTGTAAACTAAGGCCTTTGCATCTACGTAATGTGATGATTTATGCAGCGTCCAGTGGCACCTTCACTTACACTAGATGGGTGAAGTGAATGCTGCAGTGGCTGGGATATTGTTTAGATAGAGTAGGCTTGCCCACACCTATACCATTCTGTTAGTTTACTCGGCGTTGTCCACACGAAAGACAAGTCAATTCGGAACCCAAAGTTTTTTGTTCGAAAGTCCGTTATTGGCTTAATCTTATCTTTAGACAATATTGAGAAACTAATTTCAATATTTTTTATTTTGGTTCAGTAGTTTGGATTTTACAACGTTTCAAAGATACGGTTTTATGACGTCACGCGACGGTCTGCATACTGTCGGCGGTCATAGCAATAAAACAAATTACTGGACCAAAATAAAAAAATATGTAAATTAGTTTCTCAGTATTGTCTAAAGATAAGATTAAGCCAATAACGGACTTTCGAACAAAACACTTTGGGTTCCGAAGTGGTTCGGAGCGAACTAAGCCGCACGTTTCTTATAAAAGAAAGAAAAAAAACTTCAACATCATAGAAACACCTCTTTTTAATTGTATTGGATACTCTCACACGACTTCGCAGACACTGGTCAAGTCATTGATAAGAAGTTGATTAAAATTGACAGAATTCAAAGTTGTTGTTACGGGATTCAAATATCGATTATCGATTTACTAAGTAAAGGAAGCGCTCCAAAGGGGGTTTGAACTTGTTACAGAAATTACTTCCAAATCTTATAAGCAAGTTTCTAGGGCAGTTGGAGATTAAACATAAGTCCACAAATCTCCTCGACTGAACCGAATTCCCTTGGGCCTTTGTTTAACATCAAAATAGCCGATTCCTAGTCTGTTAGATAGCTATACACGGTGTTAAAAGACCATATAAGAAAGCTTCTTTGAACATTTTCCAACAAGGTAATTAACAGAGACGATGAAGATTTCAGGAGCTCTGAGATGAAAGCTAGCTTTATAAATTAATTATATTATTATAGCATATATTATATGCTCGGGTGTGTCTGCGCTAGCCGTAGATACTCGTATATTGTGTGTGTCAGAATCTAGGCTGCAATCTTAGATCAGTAAAGTCTCTCATACCTCTACAAAATTTGAATGACGTCGAACGGAAATGGTAAAAAATGGCGTCGAACAGAAACCGCGAAACGATATCGAGCTATTTCTGATCATTTACGTAGTCACTTTATTTAGTTGTGCATAAACGATAAAGAAGGTATACCTACTTTATAGCCTTGGTTGTAATATCTTGCCTATCATATCATCCGTTTGTCCGCCTGTCCTAGAAACAAACATGTACTACTTAGACGACTAAACTGGCATGAAGTGTTGGGCGCGATACCTACCCTAAATTCCTGGCTGCCAGTTTTGTCTTCTAACACCCTGTATAAAACTAGAACTAAATTAAGTTCTGGAATTCCAATCGTTAATGTCAGAGATGCCGGAACCGGCAACTTGGCTGACCCCAACTGTTTCCAATTCAGTTTCGGGTCGGTCATCGTAAAAGTATGCATAATTCACCAAACAAGTAGGGTTACCATTTGGACATTTCAGAACGTCAACAGATAATCGAAAATTAGCAAAGACGGCCGGATATTCTATTTATATTCGAAGATGTTAAGAATTTTACTTTAAAAAATATACTTGCTACAAACTGCGGTGGAGCGAGTTCACGCGATCTTGCCCCTACTAATAGTATCTACTAAGGGTGGTATTCTAGAACGATACTTAAACTCAGTTCAAACTAGAACGCTGCTTAAACTCTGTTTAAACTCAGTCCAAACTAGAACGCTACTTGAACTCTGTTTAAACTCAGTTTAAGTAGAGTGTCGACTGTCGATAAAACAGTGCATGTTTTGATTTGAATATCCTTCGTTTTATCGACAGTCTGAACTCTGCTTAAACAGAGTTTAAGTAGCGTTCTAGAATACCACCCTAAGAAGTGTTTTTCTTGTAATTCCTCTTATTTCGTGTCTAAAGCGTCAGTATCCTTCGTGATCCCAGAGTTGATATTCACAAAGGCACATGTGGGTCTAATATACAATGTCCCAGGCACGTCCACGTCCGAGTGGTCACTTCACCCATCTAGAGTTAATGAAGGTGCCACTGGACGCAGTATAAATCATCTCATTACGTAGATGCAAAGGACTGTTTATTAGGCAAATATTGGAGCCCCCCAACCAATAAAAAAATTAAAATCCTATAATGGTTCAAAGGTCAAATTTCCGGACATGTCCGAATAGACCCGGACGGATGGCAACCTCGCCCGCAAGGGACACTCTGTCTCCTCTACACAAACAAGATTCCGTAATACGGTGGAGACGACAAACACAATTTAAAGTTTGATTCCGTTGGAGGTTGTTCGTGGATTCCGGGCGATAAAATTCAAGGGTTTGACCGCGGCCAGCCCGCATGTAGGACTCAAAACCGAGTCCTAACTTCGCGGACAGTAAGGGGGTTTGCACACGACGACCTCTGAACGCATCTTCTTTGCCTGTCGTCTTCTATCGGAGGTTGGCGGTCAGTTTGGCTATCTCGTCCTTCGAAGCTGCCAAACGAAACAATAAGCTGGTATTTTGTTAATTCTATGTTTTCTAAACTTTACTTTTGTTCCTTACCACGGACTTATTTCCAATATCTCGATAAATAAAGATGATGGTTCTTGGACGGTTTCGATGGCGCGAAAGACAATGTCATGCATGCATAGACCGTTTTCATACGCATCGGTGACGCACATTTTCCTAATGTGCCCGATATCCGTAATTTATCGCATGAAACGCGCGTAAACTCTGTTCTTTAAAGTAGTCGTGTGTGTGTATAAGCCCTAACTCAGGGACGGTAAGTGGTGTGGGCCATTAAAAACTTATTTTGTCGCCAAGGCGGCGGGCGTGCGCCGTTCATGTGAGAATAATCGCTGTTAAAAATGTTACATAGTGCCTAGACGTGGGACCACCTTTGCACCCAAGTGCCGGGGATTTGTAACAACTTTTATGGCCAGAATGTGCTGTAGACTTCTTTCGTGGTCGCGCAAATTGATTCCGCTACGAAACTACCTCTTTACCTGGCATTTTGTAGCGGTTATAAAAAATAATATTCCATTTAAAACACGGCTCAAAATTATTCTGAGGTTATTAAAATGCTGAGCCGCTTTTTCCACACACAACATCCAATATTTCTAAAGCCATTCAACCGATTTGTAACATGCACAAATTCTGCTAGGCTAGATTTTTTTTAACGTACCTAGTATAAACATAGTCGGTGCCTATGGGTGTGTCAAGTAATTTTTTTTGCACGTTTTTCATCAGCGATTTTTTAAGGTAGATCCAGGAAACCGAAAAGGGGAAATTGGAGGACAAAGTACACTCCGAGCTGAACATTCGGTCGCTTCACCGCCTCATCTTTCCGCGTAAATCTAATGCGAGATACTCGTAGATTATCAGCCCCTCAGCATCACGAACCCAGTTCACGAGGAGCCAATTAATGCATACGCAATATCAGAAGGCCATATAAATCAGGGGGCGCGCAACGGCAGCAGTTTATCATAACTCAACACCTGGCCACCCCACGCTGCTGAGTTATACCCACAGCCTCCCTTTCCTGTTTACGGATGGGTTTTTCGCATTTTCGTCAGCGGCCAGGCGCACCTGCCGCCTTAAAGACGTGTCAGACGATACGATATTGTCCGGACAACCTACTGACTGATGCTACTAAATGTTGTATCGTACCTCCGCCGCCAAAATCATCGATGTGATAAGGGGAATACTAGGAATATTGCTGGCAAACGCACATCTCTTGGCTGACAATCTTTTGCGACCCTACCATATTATTTGTCTGCTACAGCCGTGCGTCTAGCATGAAAGATCATATTGAGCTAGATAGAATAAGATCGTTCGTCTTACTACATATACTTCATCATCATCAGCCTGTTAACACCCACTGCTGAGTAAAGGCCTCTTCATGCTCACGCCACCTCTCACGATCCTGCGCCAGGCGCAACCTCTGTTTTCTTGTTTTCAATACTTACTATGAATCAATAATGTCGCCCTACCGCCTTACACATTATGGCACTTAATAATTTGTCGTTGGCTGCGTCCGAATTGCGTTGCCTGTTACAGCTTTAACTACGCGATCTATGTATTTGTTGATCACTTTCCTGTGGCCCGGAGTTGTACTAGATTTCTTGTATCGATGTTTTTATGGTTGTCTGAGGATAACCAAAACCCTCTACGATCAATGAAATCACGTCACGATCTGTGACCTCCACAGCAGCCATTTAAATTTGAAAATTTTAATATCTTTAGATTTCTAGGCAATTCGGTACGCAAAGTTTTTTGTTCGAAAGTCCGTTATTGGCTTAATCTTATCTTTAGACAATATTGAGAAACTAATTTCAATATTTTTTATTTTGGTTCAGTAGTTTGGATTTTACAACGTTTCAAAGATACGGTTTTATGACGTCACGCAACGGTCTGCATAATGTTGGCGGTCATAGGAACAAAACATTTTAGCGCATAAAAACAAAACTACTGGACCAAAATAAAAAATATTTAAATTAGTTTCTCAATATTGTCTAAAGATAAGATTAAGCCAATAACGGACTTTCGAACAAAAAACTTTGCCTTCCGAATTTGCTACCGGGTCCGACTGGAGGAAATTATTTAACGAAAATTATGTAAGAAAATTTCGCTGATAATACTTAAAATAAAATTTAGCATTTTTTAACGTATTATAGATAGGTAAATGGATAACTATTGATCTGACTTAGTCCCGAATAGTTTTTCACGCATTTTCTAAAGGGTCAGAAAAAAAGTTCTAGATCCTTTTGCAGCATTTCAGCTACTCAAAATCGATCCCGCATTCGTTTGTCTGAAAGTGAAAGTCTGAAAGTTATCACGCCTAATGTTACGTTATGTTTCTCTCTACCTACGGGTCGGGATGATGTTTTTATTATAAAGACGTGTAAGGAATGGGGAAATATTTGCGGATGTTGAGGGGAACGCCTATCCTCCAGATATGCGAGTCGTTTTCTTGTGTTGTGTATGATTCCATTCAGACTTTTTCCGTGTAGGCATGCTTCTCTGCTTAGAGTCTGGCTTGTAGTAAATAAAACAAGTATAGAAATAAACTTTCATGTAAAATTGCATCTCGAAAGTAAGGCAGCAAAAAGCGTACCTAAATGTCGATGGTGATGATCGCTGACTGGCACATAACCCCTCAATATCTCTGGTATTTAAAATAGAGTCGTCATGAAAATGGAGCCGTGGTTTTGTAAAAATATCTTTATAGATATCAACTAAACTACGGCTCAATTTTCATTTCAACATTTTTTTGTTTGTTTATAGAAACTGACGTAGTTTAGTTGATTTCTCTTGAAGTACTCGGTGACTTTTGATACTATTCTAATGCTTTCTGTCCCACGCGGGTCTTTGTGCCCGCTAATGCGCGTAGTCGGGGAAAAACCTCTGAACTTCACTTCACTCTTTGACTGCCGCGTGGGAGAGTGCCGGGTCGGCTTCAGTATACTTAGGGTGGTATTCTAGAACGCTACTTAAACTCAGTTTAAACTAGAACGCTACTTAAACTCTGTTTAAACTCAGTTCAAACTAGAACGTTCCTTGAACTCTGTTTAAACTCAGTTTAAGTAGTCGATAAAACAGTGCATGTTTTGATTTGAATATCCCTCCCTTCATATCAAAACATGCACTGTTTTATCGACAGTCTGAGCTCTGTTTAAACTGAGTTTAAATAGCGTTCTAGAATACCACCCTTAGTGCTGACTTTGTGTCACATACTTGCGCTGCAACGTCATATTCTCTTATTTGAGCTTAGAGAACATAGAGACGCTTATTTGAGCTCCACCGACGTTTGTTCCGTAAAGGCTTTTCGTCATCATCATAATCATCAATTCCTGTTATCCCTAATTATGGATTTAGGGCTCTTAAAACAGTTTTCCATTCTGGCCGATTTTGCGCCTTCATCTCAAGCTCGGATATGCTCATCCCGAGACTCTGCTTCCTGTTGCACTGATCGGTTCCAGTTGTTTTAGGGTGTCCTCTCTTCCGTGTTCCAGTTGGACACCATTTAAGTGCTATTTTGGAGGGGTGGTTTTCGGGTCTTCCCATAGTATGACTTATCCAACGCCACTTTCGCAACTTTACGCTTTTACGCGCACTTATTAAATTGCAAGAAAAAACAATGCGAAGACTTCTCTCCCCTCGCGTTAACCTCGGCCGGGGATTCCGCGGAAACGGGCCGATATCCGATACGATGCGATACGATAAATCTCACGCAATCCTATTCAAAGGCTTTGGGACTGGATGGCATAACTCCGACGAGATTATTTTAGGTCGAATGCTTTGGGTTATTTTCCCCCTTCGTGGTAAAATACTGACGCCTCTTTGAGCTCAGAAATGTGGGATAACCGCGCGCGACATTGGTGAAAAATTGAAATTGTTCATGTGAAGTAATTAAAATGTAACGAGGTTAGGACCGCAAGCGTCGCATTGTTTTGCCGAAGAGAGCAGTTTGGACAATCGAAACAATTTGGGATGAGCATCGGCGTTCAAAAGCTCTGCAGCGCAGCACAATAGAATCATACGGTCCGCCATATTGTCCAATTTGCCTTTAATCGGTGGAAACGCTGAATTGTTTATGATAACTGTCGTTTTTCCGGATGCGCTTTACATTCGCTTAACGTTAGATTAATATTAAGCTGGACAGTTACACGCGCGGTAATTTCGAATTAATTTCGCGTCCGTACATTCGCTCGCAGAGGAAGCGGGTGGCGGGAACAAAGGGCTTGCGAATACATGTTTAAAAAAGTTGTCCGTCGTTTTTTCGCTTTTTATTACTTTGTGTGAAGGTAAAAGTTGCTCCTCATAAAGGCCTCACAAAGATACCGTGCGAGACTCTTCGTACTCTTGCTTCGCTTGCATGTGTAAATAATGAAGTTTTTGTAACTTTCTGTATTACTTGACCAACTGCGGGGGTTTAGTTGGCTCCGAACGTACTACCAACCTATAGACTAGTCCTTCCTGTGGGCTAGGCCGACTAAGCCGACAGGATAGTATGTTCTGGGCAAGCCAACTCCATACAAAACACTGTCCCAGGTACTGCAGCATCCGAGTGGTCACTTCACTCATCTATAACCCGTGTCATTAAAGAAAAAATTTAGGACGGAGTTAAAAACCTAGCGTTGTCTCGCTTTGACTGTATTAATTAGAGCGAGAGGGCGAGTGTTTTGAAGTCCATCATAAATGATTTCTTTAATGACACGGGTTATAGTGTGGGGGAAGGTGCCACTGGACGCTGTATAAATAATCTGATTACGTAGATGCAGAGGCCTAAGTTTTTAGCCCCCGGCCCAAAAAGAGGGGTGTTATAACTTTGATCGCTATGTGTGTCTGTTTGTGGCACCGTAGCTATTAAACGTTTTATTTATTTGAAGCAGGTTTTCTAGTGAGTGTATGTTTCACCAAAATCGATTCAGCCGTTTATGAGATATGCCAATTTGAAGCGAAAATGACGAGGGTATTTTAAATTTTTAATTCGGCCTCAGGCAGGTCGACATTATTATTTTGTTCGCGAAAACTGCGGCGAATGCCCGGGTCTGTGGGGTGCAGTTTACTGTAACGAGTTTACACTGAAGCACAAATTAAATGTTTAACTGTGAAGTTAAATATTGTTACTTCATATATCTGTTTAAATAACTACAAAATAAAAAAAAACATACCCCCGACATTTTAGCTTTAAATTAGCACATCTCATAAACGGCTGAACCGATTTCGATAAAACATATCTAAGAACACTCGCTAGAAAACATGCTTTCAAACAAAAAAAAAACGTATCCAAATCGGTTCACAATACATAAGAGCTACGGTGCCACAAACAGAACATACAGACACACACACAGAACACCCCTGTTTTTGGGTCTGGGGTTAAAAAGGAATACTTTTCCGTATAAAAATTAATAAAGGTGCAATAACTGTCTCTTGTAAAATTAAGCCAACGTGTCTGATTGAATGAGTCTCTCCTTTAAATCTTGTTGCCTTGTCGCATACAAAGGGAATACTTCTCCGTTCAATAAAGAACCTTTCATGAACCCTTTAATTTTGAAGTTATGAACTCAATCATTGACTAATATAAAATAAGTTCTTCCTATTATATGAAATCTCTACCATAATAATCTGCTTGAAATGAGAGAACTGGAAAAGGCTTGTGCGCAACAAAACTGCAATTTTTATCCGACTACAAAAAAGGAGGAGGTACGCTATTCGACAAGTATATTTTATTAAATTTTTACGTTTGTTACATCAGAACTTTTTTCTACATGAACCGATTTTGATGATTTTTTTTTTGTTTGAAAGGGTTTACTTCCCTTGTGGTCCCATAAAGATCTGTGACAAGATTTGATCAAGAACTTCGGATGTAGAGAGCGGAACTCCTCAAAGGACAGCAGCAAATCAATCGGAATCAATGCAATGCTTAATAACAGTGTACCTTTTCACAAATACAATAATTTTTTTTTATTAAATTTTGTTAATTTCATATTATTAGATCCATGTCGACAGCACGTAAAGTAACAAAGGGATGCTTTGCACAGATGGATTAAATTAAACATTTCACAGAACATCAGTAAGTTTGCACTGCTACGTGCATAATTTCCCTACGCTTGTAGAGTACTAGATGGAAGTTTGCTGATATTAATTTCGAGTGCACACAATTTTCTACGAATTGAATATAATGGCGGCATACCGAGCGAAGCGCTTCTATTGACGAGGTTGCCCTTTACGTTAACTAGGTCGGCAGATATTTAATGTAAGTGCTATGGAGTTTTGAACTATGTTCAGTTGGACCCGGCAAGGCCTCAAGCGTAACATCTGCATGACGGGAATTTTTTCCGTATATAATCCGCGCAAGATGAGAATGGGATGCGACTTTTGTTTTTTTATTTTTATTTTTTTATATACCCAGTGTCACTCTCACAATCGAGACGAATCTAACGACACCTTGCAAGCTCAAATCCATCACGCCGTTTAGGCTACAGATCGTGCCAAAGAAATCCACATAAATACATACACTCGAAAAACATAACCCTCCGACTAGGGCAGTCGGATAAAAACAAAAAGTAACCACTGTGAACCTATGGCAAAACGAATGCCTTACAGAGCAAGGGCCCTGGGGCTTAATTGTCTAACATTTGAATCTATCGCGATCCCTTTCAAAGGTATCGGGACTATGATCGTGATTGCGACTTTAGAATGGAAAGATCTAAGTTTTAAATCACAATCGTTAACAGAACAGAAAAATTCAGAGTCGCACAAAGAGGAATGGAGAGAGCTATGCTCGGAATAACACTACGCGACAGAAAACGAAACGAATGGATTCGGCGAAAATCATCATCACACGGAGCAAATGGATCTGGGCAGGCCACATAGCCAGAATGGATAAGAACCACTGGACCAGGTGGATCCTAGAATGGATACCATGGCAAAATACCAGGCCACGAGGCCGCCCACCCAGGCGCTGGGCGGATGACATCCGCGAACAGGCGGGTTACGACTGGATGAAAAAGGCAGCAAACCGCCAACACTGGAAATTTTTGGGAGAGGCCTATGTCCAGAAATGGACCAACAGAGGCTGCCAATGATGATGATGATGATAAACAGAACAGATGAGTCAACACACCATACAAATTGAACAATATTGAGTGAACGATTTTGCTGTTTTCTTTACTCAATATCCTTCAAAATCGAGTCGCAATCCCTATCCATATCATAATCGCTTTCAATGAGAGTATGTGTCAAATAAATGCAGTCTAAAGTTAGTCAGCAGATCAAAGAGATCCGGAGAGATTTAAAAGTTAGACAATTAAGAGGGTGCTAGAGCACCATTTTCCCATACAAACGTAGTTCCGGTTTAATTTCTAAACTACGGGCTGGATTTTGCTGAAACTTGGTTTATATTAGTAGATGACCAATACGGAGGTTTGCAAATATAATATTTGCAAATAGGCTATTTTTATGATAAGAAAAATAGCCTGAAAGAAATTAGAGCGATGCGTTTTTCGCGCCGAAAAAGGAGTTACTTTCACCTTTATTTACTTACATTATTAAACTGTCTATTGGAGTCAAACTACCTTGGGAACATCAATAATGTGTTGTACTTGTCAGAAAAAATATATTTTTAATAACCTAATAAAATGTAGAAATGGCAGGTGAACTACGAAAAAATTTGGGAAAATAGATCTATTACATTACAACTACAACTACATACTCGCGAAAGGACACGAACACACGTAGACTCAACCGCCGCATTGCCTCTCACTTTTCCCGCGCCCCGTCTCGCCCTGGGTGAAACAGCTATAGAAAACAGCGTTTCACTCGCTTGGCCGTCGCCGAGTTCCCACGGTCCTGAAGGGGACTCTTAAGAATCTCCTGCAGCTCTGCAGCCCTCTCGCTCACACTTTTCAACATTTTAATTTATTGTAAGAGAATGATTCAACTTTGGACGATGAAATATAGTTGCAGACACAGATAATTAAGCTATCGACATGTGGACTAAGTTTTGATTTTATATTCCTAGTAATAAAAAAAATATCACGGAACTTCGTTTAAAAGTAGTAGTTCCGTGTTTTTTTTTTATTATTAGGAATATGAAATTAAAAGTTAGTCCACATGTCGATAGCTTAATTATCTGTGTCTGCAACTATATTTCATCGTCCAAAGTTGAATCATTCCCTTACAATAAATTAAAATGTTGAAAAGTGTGAGCGAGAGGGCTGCAAAGCTGAAGGAGATTCTTAAGCCCCTGTTTCGCTCTGTGACGTATGTGTGACACTCTCGCGATACTAATGCGCCGGCGACACATCCACGCCAATAGCCGCCGCTCCGTAGCTTCCCTAATGCCGCCCAACACTAAGCCCGGAGATTATCTGGCTCGAGCCGAGAAAGCCTTAAAGTCGAACTGTTCGACCCGCGGACGCGGTGTTGCAAAGGTATAGTGGCACTTACAAGACAGATATAGATCGAAAAAGATAAAACATTATTTATTGCCAAAACCAAAACATCACTCCCGAAGACACCACATCGATCTTGTCTTTGGTTGTCTTAGTCCTCAGGTCTGGTAATCTATGGTAGCGGGCTCGGGTCACGTGATGAGATACGAGCGACATCTGACGGCGAACGGTGGTACTAGACGATGTAATCTCTACCACATCCCGAAGATCGCTTTCGACTGGAAACCCGCTGGAGGCTCACGACGACCCGGAAGACCGTCCCAGACGTGGAAGAGATTCGTTCTCTCTGAGACGAAAAAGAAGGGAGCAACTTGGCCAGAGCTACCCTCCTTAGCCATGAACAGAGATAAATGGAAAGCCCTCAGCCCCAGGCTTCACGGAGGAGTAAATCAAAGAAGAACAAAAAGAAGAAAATCAAAATATCACATACAAAAAAAAGTAACCAGCAATTTTGGAAAAGGTTTGGTTACATTTTCATGTCTATAATTCTGATCTACTCTCACTGCTGCCTACTCTCACTTATGGTTCTGAGACATGGACTCTTACCAAAGACGTTATGCACAAAGTCAACGTTGCCCAAAGAGCCATGGAGCGAGCAATGCTCGGTATTATGCTCTTGGACCGTATACCGAACGTTGTAATAAGAAGCCGCACAAAAGTGGCAGACGTCGGAAAACGCATAACTTCTTTAAAGTGGAAGTGGGCAGGACACCTGGCGAGACGTACCGATGGCAGATGGACAAAGTCCATTGCGGAATGGCGACCCCGAGAGGGGAAGAGATCCGTTGGCAGACCACCAGCCAGATGGTCGGACGACATAGCCAAAGTAGCCGGAACAAACAGTGGTTGCGCCTGGCGCAGGATCGTGAGAGGTGGCGTGAGCATGAAGAGGCCTTTACTCAGCAGTGGGTGTTAACAGCTGATGATGATGATGATGATGATGATGAATTCTGATCTAAAAATCTGAATTTACTCTTATTATTGATGCGACTATTGCGAAAACATGACTTGATCTTTCACATACAAAGCTCTTTTCGTTTGTATATAATTTCTTTCCCACTGTAACTTCTCTATCCAAACTGCAGTACAGTTGACCCAGGTGAGGATTACTGTATAATCGCCCCGACTGGACCAAGGGAATGGGCTCTCGAGAAACTTCTGGAACTTTCCACTAATCGACTCGGGCCGCGTCTAAACAGTACGTAATTGCGAGTACAAGTGAGCCTTTAACCCCATGAAGCTGCTGGCTGAAGTGACGCGCCTAAACCCGAGGGTGCGATTTTAAAAGGAGGTAAATTTGTTTTCCTCGAGTTCTAACTGAACCTATGAAATGCTACGAGTACAAACATAAGACAATGGAAACTTATCAAGTATTGTTGTAAAGCAAAAGTTTTCCGGATGATTAAAATATTTGATGTCACATAATGGAAACTTATTTTTGGTCATATCTTCGTATTTAGGCGTATTATAAAAGATGGTGCTTCGCGTACCTACCTTGTGGTTTTATGCGTCAAAAGGTTGTTTGCGACGTATTTTCTGTGGCATAACTAATAACTAGATACTACAAATTCACAAATGTACGAAACACAATAATAAAGGAAGGTCATTCAGTACCTATGTAAATGTCTTGAGTAGAAGTATAATAAAAGAATAAAAAAATAGTAATTGCATCGGCCGGGAATCGAACCCGGGCCGCCCGCGTGGCAGGCGAGCATTCTACCACTGAACCACCGATGCTGCGAGGTGTAGTACGAAATAAACGTTCGTTATTGATACGCTCTCCAATGACGTCACCATTATAATGTTGATGAAATACTTGTTTCGCAAACGTTTCTAAACTCACGTGTCGACGCCTGGGCAGCAACAGAGAAACACTGAGTCAGAATTATGTAAACGTGCGATAACACTTTTTATATTTAAAATTAGAACATGCCAAAACATGTTTCATATCCGTCAATTTAAAATTCGCATATTATCCACTTGTATCAATTACCAACGTACCCTGGTGGTAAAAAAAAACGCACGTATGTAGAGTTTTAATAAAATTTCTCGCACAAAAAGCGTGGCTCGGCAAAAAAAGGCGATTGCGAAAATAGGTCTTTTATTTTATTTCCATGTCATCCAATGCGGGGCCGATAGGATTTCGTTGCCCCACTCGCGTGTAGGGTTACCATTTAGGAATTTGAAAAGTCCTGGCAAAAGCCGGACATTTCGATAAAAGTCCGGACTATTTAGTCACAAAATGGAAGCATTACCCACTTAGTTACAGTTAGTTACTTAGTTACATTTTATATTTAGTTTTTTGATAAATGAGAAGTTTGTTGTTGACCACTCAATCCACGAATTTGCAAATCCGATACGCAGCGAGCATCTATGAGCGGAACTAATACCGATTAGTTAAAGACTGATTTGATATTAGATTACTTAATATGTAGTTTTATTAATCATATTCCATCTAATTAAAAAAAGTTCGGATTGGAGGGCCGGACAAAGTCCGGACAAGAGCCTAAAAGTCCGGATATGTCCGGACATATATACGGACGGATGGTAACCCTACTCGCGTGGCTTTCAGGAATTCCGGGCGGCACCTGTGCGCGAATTATGCAGCTGTAATGGCGATGGATATCATAGCCTTACCTGAATTTTACCTCAATAAATCACTCTCTATGGATATTTTGTACTTTGTAGTGATAATAGCAGCGCGTTGCGCCATCTTCAGCAGGCCCTTGTGGCATAAAGACCTTAAGAGTTCCCAGGGCCCTTAGCCTGTAACACATTCCGGTTGACGGTTTTAATTACGATTTATTGATGCTGTCGGTCCTGTGTCGGTCCTTTTAATGTTATTGTAGTACAGCAAAGAATATTATGAGTCTTACCCTACAGGATTAGTTCGCTGGCTGTAGGAGAACAACGAAAAAAATCCCGGTTTTGTCCTTCTACCTAGGACGCCATTGATACGCCATTGTGTTATAGGCTAAGGCCCCAGGTTGTCTGGAAGAGATATCAATTAACATTTAATTTTGTAGCCTTAGGTTAAGAAGGGCCCCACAAGATAAATAAAAAAAAAACATACTTAGGTAAGAAAGAAAATTATGGTAATAAAATGAGGAAACAGTACCTCTGTCGAGAGCTCTGGATGTGGAATAAATCAGAAAAGCAATGGAATGAGAGCTAAAAATTATGAAGAACCGAAAGTAAACATTAAAAAGTAAAATGAAAGAAGGATGGATATAAAAATGTGAAGTAATGGTTATGGTTACGGTTTGGTTTTCTTTTATTTGTATTTATGTTTTAAGACGCAATACGTCTCACAACTAGCGCCGCCAATGGAAAAAAAAACATATCTTTTTTTGGATGCGTTTTTAGAAAAAAACGCTGCTGCGATTTCTCAACGCGAGGCTTAACTATTTTTAGGACCTAAGGTTTGGATTCCAGGATTGCATTCGTAGAAAATCCAATCCTGGAATCCAAACCTCAGGTCCTAAAAATAGTTAAGCCTCGCGTTGAGAAATCGCAGGAGCGTTTTTTGCTGAAAAAGGCATCCAAAAAAAGATATGATTTTTTTTTCATTGGCGGCGCTAGTTGTGAGACGTATTGCGTCTTAATGTGATTTTGCTTATTCTTAACTTATTTCTGTTATTTTTATATTAAAAGTAAATAGTATAGTAAAACTAAAACTAGATAGTATTTTTGTAGTTTTTTTAAAGTTGAAGATTCTATTATTGTTATTGTATGTGTGTGTGTTAAGAAGTATAAATAAAACTGTCTATAACAAGCTGTCTTACTCAGGTCTCTTCCGTTTAAACAAGTCCCAAGCACTATAGAGCGTGGGTACGCATAGGTACATTCAACAATCTCATGTGAGTATGAGTACATCTACAATAGATTTGGTGTGAGGCCCTAAGTGAACTATCTTTCATAGCCACCATAATCCCTCTCGCCAAGTTTTGAAGTAGCACCTAAGTGGTAGTGTTTTTTTCTAGCCGTCTCAGTTATTTACCGTCACCCGCGTAATGCCGAGTGTTCTCTGCTCAAGGACCGAATGAAAGGCCCTCGGCTGCAGCTTTTGTGCAGAGGGGAGTTAGTTTCGTCTTGACGACGTCATTTAGGCCGAGAGGCGTAAGTTTTGCAGTGAACTTTCACCATAACTACTACTACTTTCTGTATTTATATTGGTGTACAATAAATAATATTTTATCTTCTATCTTTATCTTTGTCTTAAAGGCTGGCATCCACTAGAGACGGATCGGGCCAAATCCGCCTGCCTGTATTTACTCGTATATGAAACAGCGTCCACTAGCGGCGGACTACAGGGTGTTAAAAGACCGCCAACAAATCGGGAAACCACGTATTGTCCTCATCATAAAGAATTTTTTTTCCCAAGGAACTATGCGAACGACATAATGAGGTTCAAAGTCGGACTTTTTTTTGCAGAAATGCATTCAGTATCTAGTTTTTAACATACCTTCTCAAGAAGCCATATCAAAATTTCTTACAGAAAACGACGTTAAAATTGCAACCCGCAATGTATTCTAAACATCGGTACGTCACTAAACATCAGCTTAAGTAAAATAAACTGATACCTACGCTTGCGCAATATGACTTCTGTGCGTTACACATCCATTGAGTGAGAAAATATTTTTCTAAATTATAACCAAAAAAACCAAAATCATTTCCCAGCAATAAATAATTTATCGAAAAAGTACTTTGTTTTGGTGTCTAGTATGCGTGGCTTTCGGGTCTGTTGGCGGTCTTTTAACACCCTGTATATTGCGCTGCGGCCCGTCCCGCCGCTAGTTGACGCTGTTTCATATACCTCTAAATACAGGCAAGCGGATTTTTGCGTTGTGATCTTGCGATGCGACCCGTCCCGATCCGCCTCTACATCCTCTACTCCCTGTAGTGGACGCCAGCCTTACCTGTGCTGCGTTACGCGTAAGTTGGGGGCTAAAATATTTGAACGAGTGAGCGAAGCGAGATGCTTTCGATATGAGAAGAAGTCGTAGGTGCAGTGGGCCACACGCTAGGATACCCCTCTTTGTTAGATTGGTGCCCTTATGCCGCGCGCTGTAAGAGCTTCCATGGGGTATCCTATACTGGCCGACCGTACAATATCCTACCTAGAACACTTGGAAAGAATGGCTAGCCAACTCCATCCCAAGAGTGTGCATTAAATATCGTCCGGAGCTCAGGTGGAACGCAATAGTCGATTGTCAAGCACCAGTGCCGTAAAAGTTGTAGTGGCGGGCAAATAAAAGTAGTGCAGAATCCACAGTCTAAGTACTGAATACTAGACTATCGCGAAATGCACAGAATGATGCAGACGTCTTACTCCAGTTGTAGTTGAGTCTGATAGCACGTCAGAGTGTACACTTTTGTTGTAAAGTCGCCCGTAATGCAACCGAGCAGAGTGCTAGCGTGTAAGGGTCGACGTGCTGTCGGGTGTACGTTGTTTCAAAGGTGCACGTATACAGGCTGTTTCAGAAAGGTCATGTGACACTGAAAGGGGTCGCTTTACTCTTCAATACAAGTTAGTTTTACTATGGAGTCATGTGCGAAATCTCGAAAAAAAATCTGCTTCTTCATACATTTGGCACAAGTATCGAATTTTAGTATGGAACAGCTGATATCTTTACAGGGTACAAATTAATTTGTAATAGCATCATTCCTGAAACACGTCTAAACTTCTAAACGTTTGTTCTGCCACTTTGGTAAAAGAGCAATGTTATAAATCGATATTTAAAAAAAAATCAAATTATTGATATTTTATTTGCATCGCGGAGTATCAATTAGGAGCAGTCTGGAAAGGTGGTAGAGAGTGAAGGGGCACAAATGCAAATTTCAAAGAAGAAGAAACGTTCAATAAATACAAAGTATCGAGCTATTCGAAAAGTCTTAGAACAAACCTTATTGGAAATCACTTTTAGGAGTTGATGTGTTTCGGGAATAAATCTATATAAAATTGCCCTGTAGACGTTTGCTGCTAACCGACGCTCATATATTTTCTTCACGAGGCAGACTTTCTATAGACTTACTCCTCTAGCTAGGCCAACAGTAGTTCTGTTCATCGTAAAATCTTTGGTGACCCCCCGGCTTCATACTAAAACTTAGAACACCAGTATCTTCGTATGGTTTCATCGGCTGCAGTCCGAAGTTACCTTTTATTATCTACGACGACTCAGGGGAAGTTTTTAGCGTTTATAGGTTTTTGAAAGATAAAACGCGGTAGCTGTTTTAAAATGTTGGCAATCGAGTACTGCTGTTGTTCTCGATGGAACGGAACTGACTCGAAATATTCAAAGTGAACCCTGTTATTAGGTAAGCAAAGTTGTTGTATAATTTGATTTGTATAATGAGAAAGTAGTAGATCAACCCAGGCAAACCATTCTGTCTATGTTTGACTAATGTTATGTTTTGAACGTCGAAGCGAGATCTTCCGCTTGAAGCCCTAATATGGTGTAATCTCGGCCTTTATCTACTTTTTCTGAGAATATATCTTCAACAAGCATACACCGTTGATACAATATTCATTACAAACTGCGAAAAAAAGAACCGATTTTATAATCGTCGTAGAGTACCTACTGGATGTAGGGTCACAGCACTGCTACACTGGACTGGGGTTGAGTCTTTGTAAGGAGAGAAGGCAAAACTCCAAAGTAATAAGATGTATATTGTTTCTCTCTCAAGTATACCTAGTAGTAGAAGAACATTATAAATCACCTTAAAATTTAATATACTTAACATGCATAAAACGCAACTAAAGTAGGATGTGCGAGTAAGCTAAACGTGCGTCGCTAGATCTTACAGACAATCCGGTCCTTTTCAACTTAGATCCCAAGATCCCTGTAAAATTGAACCGCCAAACCAAGTGAGACAATGTGGTGCTGAAACCGACTGCGTGAGGACTTCTCTATTTTTATGGCCACTGTTACAGCTAAACGGCTCTCCGCAAAGATCGAAGACTGGGGATAACCCACCTTTACTGACCACTTATCGTAGGGAGATACAGTTAGCTTAAGGTGGAAAGGTAGCAACGTGACGGGAAATTCAAAATTTTCACAGTTTTTTACACTTTGTAGCTAAACTGAGCAATTTTTGTTCAGCAATTTTTCGTTCGCGGCAACAAGTTTTTTGGGCAGTGCCACTGCTTCGTAGACCAGAACACATAATCGGCTGAATTATTGTTGTTTCGTTGTTTACAATTATGAAAAGAATACTATGTTATTGCCGCGAACAAAAAAACGCTGAACAAAAATAGCTACAATAATCTAAAATACTGTGAAAATTTTTAATTTTCCGCCACGTTGCGTCCAATCTTAAGGTTAACTGAATGGCGAACTAATTAAATAGCCCTTTCAGAAAATGTCAAATGTCTAACAAAATGTCTCTTTAGGGGCAGAAAAAGAACAATGGCATATGAGCCAAGTATAAAAACACCGTTACAGGATTGCTTTATGCCTTAATACATTAGTATATGCTCTTCTCTCTCTTTCTTTCTTTTCTATTATCGATAAATTGTAACTTTTAATGATTCGCGATATTCAAACATAATTGTATAGCACATTTTTTGTATTTTCTAAATCACTAACCCGTGCTAGGGAACTTTATAAAGATTTTTATAAGGTTAAAAATTCGCAAAGACAGTACTTGACTCGGTATTCCTGCACGGAATGCACGAAGGTTGCGGGTTCAAATCCTGTCCCGAGCGAATTTTTTAACCTTATAACAATCTTTATAATTGTATAGAGCGTTGTAAAGCAAACTTCGGTTAGCGAATTACTATTCATGGAAACCTTTGTATTTTGGCACTGTCAATCTAGATGCAAATCTAGATAAGGCTGCTAAATAATGTACCTGTCCACGTATAAATATTCCCTAACGCTGATTGGCCCTGGGGTCTGTGAAATTTTGTGGCCCGGTTACACGCACTGGGTTGCCTGTGCAGTCCAAAAACTATCGGAATGACTATAAAAAAATATGAAACACGATAAAGTGGCCACACGTGCAGCAAGCGCAGCATAAGGCTGGGTCATGGCTCAGGCTGGCTGAGCATATCTATCTATAGGTTTATTACTCTATCTATCCAGCTCTACGTCAAACAAAAGAGTGAGATACATATAGTTATAAACCCATAGATACGCCCATAGAACTCATAGAAGCTTACAACGCCGAATCTATCGAGACAACTGCGTTACAGGCTAGGCCCTGCCCCTCTACCCTTGACGCATTTTTCCAATACGGCCGCAATATGGCGCAATTTACAGAATTTAATATTGTACAAATTAAGACGCATTTTGTGTTTTTATTGAATAAAACAGCCTTACCTTTGAATAAACATTACAAAGTATTTAAAATCAAAGCATTACTATGCGAATTTAAAGAGAAATTAATTTAAAAACTTTTTCAATTTGATTGCAATAGCGTCAAGGGTAACCCCCCTGGTTTGTGCAGCTCGGAGGCATGACGGAGCGTGTAGCCGGACCATTTTAACTCAAAACAAAACTGCACAGTTCCAACTAAGCCCCTCTGTACGTAGTTCCCATTTGAATGAACACTGCGGCGGAGTTAGAGATCGGAAATAAAATTTCATTGGAAACCCCCACAACGCTTCCGTTAGCAGGGGGCTCCCTTTGAGTCAAACCTTTTGATTCCTTAGCACGAGAATTCGGTGTATTCCAGTATCCGAGAAAAATAATATGTACACACGACAGCACGTCAACCCTTACAAGCTACTAGCACTCTACGTTATTTTAAATACACATGTTTTTTCTTTTTTTAATACAAATAATTTTTTAAGCCCCTTTCCGGTTTATTTGCTCGAAATAAATGCTCTTATTTCAATAAATAATCTTTTTTTGACAATAAAAAATGGGTGGTTACTTTTTAGAGAATACAGGGGCAAAATGGGATAGAAACAACTGATCAAAGTGCAACAGTACCGCTGGCGCTCCACGCATAACAAGTAACAGGAACCGTACCCTGCATATTGTATGTGTCACGCCGAAATAGTCGAATTGGGGATTTTGTTACAAAAAACCGGGTTAGAAGGTATTCAGGTGGATTTTAGAAATACTAGGCGGGGTGTAGTGAGTGTGACACTACAAAATTAAGAGACTGATTATTAAAAATATAAAAAACTAGTTCGTTTTTTCGTCTGAAATTAATTTTAAAATAAAAATCTGCATCGGCCGGGAATCGAACCCGGGCCGCCCGCGTGGCAGGCGAGCATTCTACCACTGAACCACCGATGCTTGTGAGTTATAACACAATAGTGTGATTGCTCTGACAAAATCATGTCGATTGACGACCCGATTTGTACAGAAGCGATTTTATTCGCGAATTTTTATAATCATCAACTTGGTATTTTTTGATCGAAGATTTCAACGAATAAAATTAGTCCGGTGTTGTAAAAAAATTAAATAAAAAAAACGATGCATCGGCCGGGAATCGAACCCGGGCCGCCCGCGTGGCAGGCGAGCATTCTACCACTGAACCACCGATGCTTGTGATGTCACGTGCAAAATTATGGAACACCACACGCGGAGCGTTGCAAAATAATTAAATGGGGACGCGCAAAATGTCAAATGGCGATTGTTTATGTTTGCACAAGTGTGTCAAATCAATTTCCCTTTGTCTTTACCTATTCATAGTTTATTAGTACGGCATTTGTAAGGTTCAATCTGCGTCAGTGAAGGTAAGCAATAAATATACCAATGAAACTTTTATGAATACGGTAGGTAGAAACCTAGCTCATTATTCTTGACCCCAATTTCACCAATGGCTTGGGTTATAGCCCAGGTAGTAGGTAAGTTAGTAACATAAATTCCAGGGATCACATCAGAAGCCTAACTGCCATACCATAGACAGACTTAGAAGCTCTACTTGAAACGACATATCCACGGCCTTACAAGCTGATTCTTCTTCTTCTTTGATCCCTTTACTCTTCCGTGGAGTCTGGAGCTGATAGGTACAAGGGTTTTCCATTTATATCATGTTCATGGCTAGGGAGGGTAGCTCCAAGCTGATTGAGTTATATTCATTGATAATACCAAGACGGTAAACTCCTTGATAAAGCACAAATAAACCGAGTTCGCACGAATGAAATTGTACGAACGTTTGAAAGTTTAAATGCACATTTTGCCCCATCTGTGTCGGTCAGGCCGACTTACCGCAAAAAAATGCAGCAAATAATTCAAAACAAGAACCGATTGTACAAAAAGAATTAAAAAAAGTTCCTCCTCTTTTTTTGAAGTTAGTCGGTTAGAAATACCGTTATTTTTGTAATTGTTGCATAAGACCATAACTCTCTATCTAAGATTAGCTACTCCATCCATTGAGGAGAACTACTGGGGCATGAGTCTGTAACGCAATGGTTCCCCGATAGGCTCCTAGTTGTAGTCTTCAATTACGATTCACTAATGTCTGTCCTTTTAATGTTTTTGTAGTATACGCCAAAGAATATTCTGATTCTAACTCTAGACGATTACTTTTTTGTTTAAACATTTATAATAAGTTGAATAAATTCACTCGGGACAGGACTTGAACCCGCAACCTTCCGCATACCGAGTGAATTTTTTTCAACTTATTATAAATGTTTAAATCTAGACGATTAGTTAGCTGGTTGTAGACGAAAATCGAGGAAAACCCGGTTTTGTCCTTCTAATGGGAACCTATCGACACGCCATTGCGTTACAGATAAGCCCTTGTTCCTCGCGCGTTCGGTATGGTCAGCCACAGACACAGATACATGGCAGCCCTTACCGCGTGCGGCATAAGGGCGCCAATCGAACAAAAGGGGTATCCTAGCGTGTGGCCGACTGTACAAGTCGGGTTCTTCGGCAGATTTGTCCCGGGCCTTGCTGGCCCGAGATTAATGTGTCGACACTGGGTCGCGCGCGAAATTTGTGACGCTGTGCCTTGTGTGGCACAAGCGGTGGGAAAAGGCGATTCTTCTTCTTGAAATGAATTTCGTCAGCTCGCGAAATACCGCGACGTATCGACACCCGCGCCTTCTCAAAGCACGCGCGCGATTTGGCGCCCGATATTGCGAGTGCGGCCGCAAGCAATCGATAATATAATAGTAAGGAAGGCTACAATTTTATGATTTTGAACAGATTTTTTTTTTTAGCTTCAGTCACATGTAAATTCATCATTCCTGAGTTAGGTGTCAATTTACAAAACAACACCTTGTATTTATTTAAGAGTTAGACTCTTTTCGTTGCAGCACTCTTCACGCACTCCCGTCACAGGTCAGCCCCTGTTTTCACTAAAATATCCACCGTAAAAATAACCGTTTTGAAATGTAAAAAAAAATATTTTTCATTTCAATAAGGGTTTTGACGCTATTTTTGAGTGTTTTGACGCTCAAAGGTTGAGTGGATTTCTTAGAGCAGCCATACTCAAAGTGTGTACCGCGGAACCCTAGGGTTCCGCGATACCCCTGTAGGGGTTCCGCAAGAATATTCAAAACACCTCTCTCTGGTAGACCGTTCTGACGCGGCGTATCACGATTCACGAGGAACAGCCGAACTTAGTCATAGTATAGTACCTACATACACCCTTACATACATACACTCGAAAAACATAACCTTTGGGTCAGTCGGGTAAAAACTATTGTTTTATTGGAGGGTTCCGTCAAGTATTTCGCTTTCCAAAAGGGTTCCGTCACCAAAAAAGATTGAGAACCGCTGTCTTAGAGAATAGAGGCGCAGTTCCTACTCCGCCCGATACGTCACGACATCCAGCTTCTCTCACTATCTCTCATCTAAATACCTTTTAATAATTTAATAGCTTCGCTTTTAATAGCCGGTATTAATAGCCACAGCATTAATTTGGCTCTCTATTGCATTTTCCTTAGGAAGGCTTCGCGGGTGTTGCTACACGTTTTACGATACACAGCCCAGCAATTACTGAGCCATTATTTACTGTCGACACGTAATAAGGTGTTACGTAACTGGCGCATAATAACAACGAGCCGCTTGTAAAAGTTTTGACTTGAAATCGCGGACTGTTGAAAAAGTACGAAGGACTCGGCTCTACATATTTTAAAAGTCAAAAACTAAGGCCTTTGCATCTACGTAATGGGATGATTTATACAGCGTCCAGGGGCACCTTCAGTGACACTAGATGGGTGAAGACCACTCTTGTTTTTAGATGGAATAGGCTTGTCCAGCACCCATCCATACCATCTACAGCTTGGTCGGCCTAGCCTACAGGAAATACAAGTCAACACGTGAGGAAACCCGCGGCTTAATTAAAAGTGAGACATACTGCGTGTATAAGTGCCAGTTTCATAAAACTACAATTCATAGTTTATTATGACAATTCGATGTAAGAACATTGAGTAGTCGCTTAGTAAGCTAACCTATTTTGTAACCTTTCTAATGTCTAATAGGATACTCAATGTAAATCGAATTGTCATAATACTCGTAGACTATGACTATGTAGTTTTATGAAACTGGCACCTGATGTAGAACATATTTCTAACGCGTTAAAATATGAGTCCATATAATGCAAAAGAGACCGAATGACACAGAAGTAGGTACGTTATCATATCAGTCACACACAAACTCGCGGATTTATCTCTCTTTGTAGAGTTGAGATGAATACACGTACTTGGCCTTTGAAGCAAAGCATCACTTTCGTACAACGGACAGCTTTTCTGCAAATGCGCGAAATAAACTCTATTAGGTCGACGATTTTGTCACAGCAAGATAATCGCACTTTTGTACAGTTATTCACAAGCATCGGTCGTTCAGTGGTAGAATGCTCGCCTGCCACGCGGGCGGCCCGGGTTCGATTCCCGGCCGATGCATATATTTTTTAAAATTTATCTCCAGCCTCGGACGGAACAACGAACTTAAGTTTTTTTTAATACACTACTTCCTTGCGTAGGGTCAAGTTGTTGTTGTTTCTGTAGACAATAGATTACTTATTTTTTCGCGTAGCCCGTGGAATTATAAAAATCGACCCGGTGCAAAGTAATTGCTCTGTCCCAGTTTTGTAGTTTTTAATTGGCGGAGCGAAAATTGGTTCGCTTACGTACACCAGTCCACACGCCACGTTTATTCTCTACTTTTAAAACTTTGTGCTAATGCGTTCAATGCGCGTCTAGCATGAAGATAGAGTTGGATAGCTGCAACCTAGTGCTCAGGTGTTGCATCTTTATCCTGTCAGCTTAATCGGCCTAGTCCACAGGACAAGTGAATACGTGCGGAGCCAACAAAGCCGAGGGTTTCCTCACGATGTTAACGTATTACAAAAAAAAGACCTTTGCATTAACGTAATTAGTTGACAGCAGTTTCCTCGCGGTTTTGTTCATTCGCCGAGCAAGTTGTACGTGTTTTTTTGCTTTAGTTAGACCCTTGGTATAAACATAATAAGTAGACGATTCATACAGCGTCCAGTGGCACCTTCACTCACGCTACGTGGGTAAAGTGACCACTCGGACGCTGCAGTGTCTAGGACACTGTTAAGAGTTCTCTGTACAAGCGTGGGAACTCCAAGCGCGTGAAACACTATTTTCTATAGCTGTTTCACCCAGTGCGAGACGGGGCGCGGGAAAAGTGAGAGTCAATGCCATTGTATGAGTCTACCTGTGTGCGTGTCCTTTCGCGAGTATTGTAGTTGTAGTTGTAATGTAACTGATCTATTTTCCCAAATGTATTCGTAGTTCAGCTGCCATTTCTACATTTTATTAGCTATTCCGATTTTTTTTTCTGACAAGTACAATACATTATTGATGTTCCCAAGGTAGTTAGACTCCAATAGACAGTGTAATAATGTAAGTAAATAACAGCTGAAAGTAACCACTTTTTCGGCGCGAAAAACACATCGCTCTAATTTCTTTCAGGCTCTTTCACGCTCTATTTTCTTTCTAATTTATTTTTCTATTATAAAAAACTATTTGCAAACCTCCGTATTGATCTACTGATATAAACCAAGTTACAATAATATCCAGCCTGTAGTTTAGAAATTAAACCTGAACTACGTTTGTATGGGAAATCGCTGCTTCAGGGCTTTTTTAAGATGGTATAACAACAAGATGTAGCTAATTGCACTCATCGCTTGCGCCAGCCCCGAAGCGAAAGGTTGCGTTCGTTTGGCCCCCACTCGTTGAAAAGGGTCCAAATCAGAGATATTAATTTGTAGGGTGCGTCGTAAATTAACTGTCCCGGCGGTGTAACCGAGTTACTGAGAGACCCGCGTGGGTCGGATAATTTGTAAGACAAGCGGGTAATAATTTGCGACGGCCCCCGCCGTCTAGGACTCGGGATGTCCTTGAGCTACTGTTTCCAAGGTACCGTTTGTGACTGCATACCGGGGAGGAAAGAAGACATTATCAGTGTACTGTCGGCCACAGTAACAGTCCCCATGGCAGCTCTTGCCGCGCGTGGCATAAGGGCGCCAATCGAACAAAAAGGGGTATCCTAGCGTGTGGCTGACTGTACCACTAGTGGCTATGTGAGCTGTCTACCTCGCGAGTCTGTCAAGTCTGTAAAGTTTGCGTTTTTTTAAATTATTTTCCACTCCTGACCCTTTGAAGTTTATGCGTGTCCAACTCTCAATAAGGTTAACAAAAAGGTTTCGTGAAATATTTTGAAAATTTGCTTTACAACCCCCATATCTCCGCCATTTTCAAAATTTCGTAATTGTAAATCGACAGAATCCTTATAATAAAATTATTAATCGAACCTGCCCATGCCCACAATATTTCACAAGAATCGGTTGAGAAATGTCTGAAATATGTTTTTTTTTACGTTTTATACGTTCCACGGAGAACGAAGATGTGGGGGTTGAAAAGGTAAAAAAAAAAAAAAACTGGAATTTTAGATGTTGAAAACATTAGGGTACTTGATATTGTTGCATCTAGATAGTATTCTTTATGACGGAAAATGAACCGACAAAGCCGCAAAGGCTTTTTTCTTCAAAAGACGACGCGACGCTCAATTTCATTGAAGCACTATCTGTACAAAGTAAATGGGCTATGAGCGTTTCCGAATACATAGGTACTAAATTGCAACAATGCAGGTACCACGCGGGTACTATAAATTAATTGCTGTTATGTTTTAACTTTTTACTTGTAATTCTACTTGCAACGGCAAAAAAAGAAATTGGCCGCGTTTAGGAGACAATATAGCAAAATTAGCTTTCTTTAGATTTAGCTCAATGCCTCCTAAACTTAACAAAATACCCGCTTCTTCTAAAGTCTAATTTTTCATTCAAGATAGTACACTGACGTTTAAGGTGTGACCAGTCTCTGGTGAAAATTAAATAGTGTGGTGACAAAAAGTTTGACATGAATCGAATTGCGTTATCGATATAATCGATTTATAGGCCGATTGATGATAACTTTAAAAAAATAGAAGTTAAAAACTAAAACCCGACTACTAAAAGGCTTAAAACAAGACCTGTTTATCCTTAAAATAGACTCATAGATAATTAATCGTAGTCGGAGGCCATCGGTTTATCAAATGCGAATGTGGTGTCCTCCGACTACGATTAATTATCTATGAGTCTATTTTAAGGATAAACAGGTCTTGTTTTAAGCCTTTTAGTAGTCGGGTTTTAGTTTTTAACTTCTATTTTTTTTTTGAGCTTTTTAGTAAGTCATTTTGGACGATCACCAAGAATAGAACCAAGAAGGACAAAAAAAAACACATTTTTGATTTTTTTGTTCTATTTGTTATGTTGACGCTACATGTGTTATACATTTTTGAAAAGGTCTTTTAAAGCCCTTTCATTTGATACCCATGACGATGGTATCCGATAATTTTTATTTTTAGGTCCACCACTTTAGGGCGCAGCACAGCCGCCATCTTGATTTTTTTCAAAATTAAACTATCCTATGTTACCTGGGTGATTAAGACGAATCCAACGACACCTCATTTGTTGAAATCGGCCGAGTAGTTTAGGCTCTGCGAGGGAACAGATGAACACACAAACATACATACATACATACATACATACATACATACATACATACATACGCTGCTAAAATCATAACCCTCCTTTTTACTTCGCGTAGTCGGGTAATAAAAGCTTATTATATTAAATTAACTAAAAATGCATTAATTAGTAATGAGAAAGTGTGTTTTGGTCCAGTTTTTTGAGGAGTGTTAAATGCGTTAAAAATTGTGTTTTTTAAATAATCTATGGAAATATTGCGTTCCGAACGTTTTTTTTCCGTCCGGAATTCCTGACGCACAGGATACCATGCGGAATTTCGTATTTCGCTTTTTTTTTGTGACTGAGCTGAATCGCACAACGAGTGGAATGCATCACTATTACAATAAATATGGCAACATTATTTTGCAAAGTGACAGTTAGCATCAGAATCTGTCAGTTTACTATCCTGAATAAAGAATTAGACTTTAATGCGCAACAACGCAGTCATAACGCGCCGCACACACCGCCCTGAGTTCTGCGTTCCGCGTTCAGAGTTCTACGTTCTTTCTTTCTAATGTATGGTGTTGCTTGGAACGGTTCACACTGAAGCTGTTAGAACGTGGAGTTCTCGTGAAGCAAATCTGAGAACTCGGAACGTGGAACTCCGGGGCCGTGTGTCAGACGCCTAAATCTCGGTAAGCTTCTTTAAACTTTCGGTTCTAGAACTTTGCTGTACGATCAGTGATAGCTAGAATATCCCGTGGTCTCTTGTACGCGCAGCGTAAGTGCGTCAATCGAATAAAAGGGGTGCCCCCGAATGTACCTAGGGCCTGAGTATGTAACGCAATGGTGCCAAAATGGGCTCTCAGTTCATTTATTAATGCTGCCGGTCCTTTTAATGTGTTTATACGTACACACGACAGCATCTCAGGGTGTACACTTTTGTTGTGAATTCGCCCGTAACGTAACCGAGTAGAGTGCTAGCGTGTAAGGATCAATGTGTTGTCGTGTGTACAGCAAATAATATTCTCATTCTAATTCTAGAAGATTACTTGGCTGGTTGCAGGAAAACAACGAGTGAACCCCGTTTTTGCCCTTCTACAGGGACGCCATCGACACGCCATTGCGTTACAGACTTATGCCCCTCGTTGCCTACCAATTTACTTGGCTTCATGCTTTACTTCTTTTTTTTTTTCGGAAATTTTTAATTGACCCGAGGCCTGTAACGTGAGCGGTCTGCCTTTGTTGCGGCGTCGACGAAACTTCGCCAATTAATTAAAAGTTTAAGGAAACTCTTCCGAGGTGGTTTGTCCCCTTGCGCTTTGGCTGCCAATGGTTGGAGCCAATGTCCTATCTTTGCTCCAAATTCTACCATCTGTAGGTCTTCCTCCCCATCTTCCATGTACACGTAAGATACATAAATTCTCGCGAACTGCGAATTTGGGATGTATACCATTCGCGCAGGCGCGTATATGCACAACCCCATATCTCGGCAATGCCTTGACGGGTTTGGCTCATGTTTAAATTTTAAAAAGTATTTTTGTCTCATTCACTCACCTACCAAACACGACGTTCGGACCAACGATGCTCAAGTTATCGTCGAACGAATATCCATAATTCCATACATATACGCCGGATTGTTCAAGTACGATTAGACTCAGAGAACTTCGCTTGAGTCACTCGCTCGTTCAATTATTCGGATCCGCCTCAGAGACATTTGACCAATTTGACAAATTCATATCTATCAAATTCATATCTAGGTATTTACCTGGCTGTCCTTGCTTATATTTTTTTTTTTTTTTACTTAGCCTCGGTGTTAGTGTCCCACCGCTGGGCAAAGGCCTCCCCCACTTCAGTCCAGACTTTTCGGTCCTGGGCCACCTCAGACCACTCCTTGCTTATATTATGACATTAAAAGGCCTATCTAAAGGTATACATGTACGATAAACAGCTACAGCTTTGTCCGTAAGAACGATGCGAGATGTAGATATCAACTTCTACTACTAAGAAGATTTACTCCCCCGGAGCACATCCCAGTCGCGCGTGCCTTTTTTCGTGTTGCCACGCAAACTTTGAGTCGCAAATGCGAGCATGAGCTTATGCGTGACCCAAATCATTGCCATTAAAACCTATTTTAAATTCAGTGCCAAAATAGCTCTTGATATAGGAATAATAAGAAAAATCTCAAATTGCTGTGCGAGTCGCGGCCTCGGGAGACGTTGATATAAATGGCGCGTCAAATTGTCAAAATATCGTGTCAAAAAGTCGCGCGCGTATTTTTTTATCTATTTAGCATGCTCCAGTTACTTTGACATGGTGCAGCGCTTCGTAGTGAGCCATGAAAAAAGGCGCGCGACTGCGATGTGATAGTAAGTAAGTAAGTAAAAAGTTTATTCACAAATAGACACAGTACAATTATACTTAAGACTAAAAATACACTAGTAGGCAAGTTGAATAGTACAAAAAACAGAAAAGAGCGGAAAATGTCACTGTACTGCGCTTGTGAAAAAGGACCCGACTCAGCATGTGTTACAGAGAAAGTACGTAATACTCCTCGTAACGCTGGTATTCTGCCGGGACCAAAGTAATTAACTAATAACTAAGTATAACCTAACTTAAATGTTGAAAATATACTTAAATATAATTATACAAATAGATAGAACATACTTACTTACATAAAAATATATATATACGTAGAATCTTGCGGCAAATGGATGATGGTCCAGAGTAGAACCCCAATCGTTTCTAATTATTGCTAATACGGCGCTCCTTGGAAACAAAACTTTTCGGGCGTAAGGATTTTCGGACGGAACACTGGATGTAATAAATCTGTAATTGGCACACTGTTAACAAATATAAACTTGGGACTGAACTCCCGAACTTTCTGAACCATCAATATCATATCCGTCAGTATCGATACTGTTTATAGAGATTCAGAAGATCATCCTTAATAACCCTGCTGTGTAGAATTAAATCGGGTTTTTGAAAATCACGCGCAGGCTTCCACACGCGTAGAAAAACCAAATAATAATATGTTACCGCCCTTTGAAGCCGTGCGCTGTGGGGGCATCGATTATATTTTAGTAGTATTATTGTTTCTGAATCAAGTATCGCGTCGATCAGATATCACAGAATTTACAGTGTCTAAAAGAAACTAGAGCATAATAATTCTTACACGTGCGTGAGGGTGTGTGTGTGTGAGAGGGTGTATGAGGGTGTGTGTGTGTGTGTGTGTGTGTGTGTGTGTGTGTGCGTTTCTGTATTTTTTATCTTTGTGAATTTTTTTTGTGATTTGTTTATTTTATTTAAATTTTTTGACGAAGCTTTTGTGAGTTTTATTTTCGTTTATTGTATTTTTTGACATTTATTTGCATAAATAAATATTTACACGTGCGTTTTTGCCTTGGTTAATAATTAAATGAAACTTCTGGTCGCTACTATTTTGAACCTTCTATGTTTAGTAATTAATTTCACGGATTCTCAGAAAACGGCTTTGAAAATGACAATTACGTTGAAATTCTATCAATAATTTGGAATTTCATTAACGTGTTTGGCACCTTGCAGGTAAGCTCTGTTTACGTTTTCGTCATGAATAGGGAACTAATTATTATTATTTTCGGTACAATCTTGTTTTTCAGATCTTATTTCATCTTATCAACACGTAGTAAGACAAGGTCAACCCGCGGGTTTCGTCACGATATTTTCCATTAATGTTTTGTTCGAATAATGAAAACAATACTGTTTTATTGCCGTGAAACAAAAAGCGCTGAACAAAAAATAGCTCAGTTTAGCTTCAAAATTGGAAAAACTAAAATTGTGTATTTCCTGCCAAGCTACTTTTGATTGACCATTGATAGGTTTCGCACCTCTTTTCTGTGATATAAGTACAATACGCAATACGCAGTACGCGATATACAACGTGTTACAAAACATCCTAACTATTTTTACAGGGTGTAACCTAGTGGTCAACAGGATGTCAAATCTGTAAAAAAAAGTTGAAAAAAACAATTTTTATTTTATAACGTCAAACTTGAAAAAAAAAAACATGCCTTTTTTGTTTTTTGTATTAGCTCAATTTTTTTAAATTTGTTTGTGTGTGTAGGTGCATTTACATATCTTTGAGTTGTTTAAACATTGTGAAAGTCAATGAAAGCATTATTTAAAAAATTTAAAAATCAACGGAACGTCTAGGAGCAAAAAAAAAATTTGGTTGTGATCCCTATCACCGGGTGCTATTACCCTGTAAAAAGAGTTAGGTACTTTTGTAACTTGTATAAAATAAAACACTTGATTTCGAAGTGAAACTAAATTATTCTCCAGTTACCTGCCGAGCGCGAGTCCATATATCTAAGCTGCATATAATATGAAGAGCAGATATAGTGGGCTGGAAGTTACCTCGCCGCGAACTCTATTTTTCACATCTACCGCAATTTATGGCCTGGCCCGGAACAGTTGCCGTGGATATATGATGCCGGATTAAGTTATTATCTGCTCACAGCCTCGGTTAAAGGTGCTGGTAGAACTGATGATTTAGTTGTAATCAAATCAGTATTAGTAAGGAAACCTGAGCGTCTAAGGCAGTGGTCTCAAACGTCATAGAGCGAAATCGGTAGTTGCCCACTAAAATCGGTATAATTGGACCTAAAATCGGTATATGACAAAAAAATACAGTAATAATAAGCCAAATACGTTTATTAATAAAAAATGGACTACTTAAGTGTAATTACCATCAAACACACTTAAATAATAAAAATAAAATCATCTTTTAGGGTCATACCAATACTCTTTGGCCATAGCCGCGGTCATCTTTAAATTAATTATGAATAATTTTTTTGGAGGTACTCACTTCGCAACTAGAAATTAACTTAATTGTATTCGAAACGGGTCGAATTTGTTTTTAGGCAAATTAATTACCTTATTTAACTACTTACTTACTACTAACTACTTTTACTACTTACTTTATTTACTTATTTTATTACTTTAATTAACTTTCTCTTCGAAGTAATAAAAAATAATGAAGAAATACAATCCGTATTCCTGCACTATACATAAACGAGTATAATCAAGAGTGAATTCTCGGGTGGAAAACCCCTAACATCGAGTTGTAGAACCGAAGGGAATTCCCCAAAATATACCTATGGAACAATCTGTGGAATCTGCAATACTATTGCAGGATTTCCCATAACGTAAAACATAGATAAAAAGGGTTGTTAACTAAAAAGTGTCAACATCGGTAGAAAAATCGGTATAAACATGGGAATTCTCTAAAATCGTGGAAAAATCGTTGCATTTCGGTATTTCGGTAGAACAGAGCCCATATCGGTAGAAATACCGAAAAATCGGTAGGTTCGAGACCACTGGTCTAAGGCATAATACCCCTTAGGTGTCACGTTTAGCCTTGAAGAGGCGGTAAAATAAAGTAAATAAAAAGACGCGAGCAGAATTTAATAGGTTTAATAAAGATATAAAAGTGGGTAGATTACAAAAGTGCTACCGGCTACAAAATCGAAGAGCTAAGGTCGAAAGTAAAGAGGGCCTAATCAGTTTCTCAATCAGCGTTGAACTAACACGTCACTAGTACTGTCCTGGTTCGCTGAAGGTGGTAGACCCGCAGGAAGAAGTGCCAGACAGGTTGTGGTCGGGCGCAGGTGTTAGGCGGCCGACGTGAAGAGAAGAGTAGAAAAGATGCAAGGGGCCGTAACGCGGCCAAGAAAGTAGGTGGGCCCGTTTTCCAGCCGTGCAGAAAAGAGGCTACATTTGTAGCCGTGCCGTGGAACCCTGGAAGGTGGAAAATTCCACAGCGTCAGTTCCAGGTTTGAAGTGCTCTGGTTTCGTGCAGCGCCACCAACAGCAGAAGAAACAGGTCCAGCAGTAGCAAGCGTGTGGCGGTACACAAAACCAGAACGGGGAAAACTATAATTATTTTACACAAAAACTAGGCATTTTATAAAACAACTGAAACATAAAATTCTAAGGGCATACAAATATTGCTAGCAAGCGTGATGATGCCAATTAATAAAGGTTTGATGAAATTAAATAAAAAGAATTTAAAATGGAAAGATGAGAAGCATTTTGCAAGCGGCCATGATGACATCGCTCACGGTCAAAGTCCATGAAAGCGGTGGACGATGATTTAGCATCATGGACCGGCGTAAAAGATAGTTAAATTAATGGGAAAAGGCTTTTAGCATGATAAAAGCTAAATGCACAAAAGATATTAGACAAAGGAAACACAAAATCGTCAAGTACCTACTTATTTCTAACAAAGTAATTTGCTCACACTTACCCAATTAGCGGGGGCACACGACACAAAATTAAATGTATTACATTTTAAATGAAATGCTCGAATAGCGCAAGGTGCGACGAGGTAGGATCCACCTCCGGACATTTAGAGCGGCAGTGGCCACGGCGATAGTGCGCGCGCGCCTGCTGCCGTAGCCCGGAGGAGAATGACGACGCAAGCGTCGATCCAAGATGGCCTCCAGACCAGCGCGGTAGGGCGCTGCCAGTGATTCACACCGCCCGATACTTAGAGAAACCGATAAGGTCGGTTATGATCGGACGGTGTAAAATAAAAGAGTAACGGCAATAAAATAAATAACGTTACATAGGCACTGGTCTAAGGCATAATACCCCTTCGCGAAACTAGCCAATTCGCAGTGGGTACGCTTGGTGATAAAGATTGGACTTTTTCTCTGAGACCAGCTAGTGGGACATGTACGTTATAGGTACTTGTATGTGTATGATGATGTGATGGCCTCCTCCTCGTGATCTGACAACGGCGACCTCTGGAATTGTAGGGGGACTTCTACGGCGATGTGGCTCGAGACGCCCAACTTATTTCGGAAAGTCCGGGTACAACGATCACAGTAGAGTTCACCGCGAGCGTACTTGTATGTGGAACTCAGCAAAAATGCGATAGTTCAAGAATATTTTGTTATTTATGCATGATGAGGAGTATGTATCATTATATAATATTTTGCTTGCCTTTTTATATTCCTCCACACTTCATTATCGCAGCGTAGTCGGTTTTAACGATGAATCTTAGAGCCTGAATATTACATCGCGTTTCACTTGTTAACAAAGATGCTTTTTTATACTGAGATTTTGCTGAAAATTAATTTAGCCTCTTTACGATGGACTTAAGGTGATATGAATATTGCCTTTGCCTAAGCTTCTTAGCTTTATTAGGTACAGTAGACGACACTCAGGCGTACCCCACGGCACGGTGGCTCTTATAGCATACGACAGAAGAGGGAGTATCGAACAAAATAGATCGGTTGTGGACTCTACTGCTAAGAAGTTACGCATTCTTTAAAATTACTTGAAAATAATTTTAACGACAGGGCCTGTAATTGCAACTAATGATGGTGGTAAGGTAGGGTTTCTAAAGGGCATATGGAAAAACGTAACAATAAACAGAAATACTTTATAACTCTGGTGATAGAATAAAGTAGGTACGTTTTTGTGCTTTTGATCAATTTTGTTTTGTATCAATATAATTGCCAGTGTTTCAAACTCTATCTAATGACGTGTTGGAAATAAATAAAGAATTTTATCTTTACTTTGTTTTTTCGGATTCCAATTCAACATTATTCCAGTTCTCCTTTTAGATAAAGTCTGTTACATTTTGCAATTGTATTGTGATTTTAAACTCCCGAGAATATCCTTCCTCACCAAGTCCTGTGGTACTATTATTGTAACCGTCCGTCGGCATCTCTATTTGTGTTGGTGTACGTTTTTATTCTATTTGCCCAGCTGCCATATCTCAATATCTCTGTGGCGCAACGATTTGTTTCGCGAGAACACTCGCTTCAAACCCTGTATCATTCCGTCTTAAAACACCAATACTTCCATATATTTTGCAAGGTTTACAGGCGGCATAATGGCGTGCAGCATTTACGCCGTGGCTGCCGATTTATCGTCAAATATTCGCATCATCAATATCATTCCCCTTTCATGTGAACCGCCGTTTTCGGTTCAGTCACTCGATAAAAGTGGTTTAGGGGGTTTCGCGAGCGAAAATAGTATCGCCTTTAGTTTTGTTTACGATTTCTTGATTCTTGCCAACTGTTTCTTTATACCAGTAAGTGTATTTTGGTACACCTTTTAAGTGTTATATGTATTGCACAACAGTTTGTCGCACAATCGTTTGACGCTGTCCCCATAATAAAAGTTGTGTACACACGCTCATTCTGTAGAACAGCACGTGAGACTGTACACTTTTGTTGTGAAGTCGCCCGTAATGTAACCGAGTAGAGTGCTAGCGTGTAAGGGTCGACGACGTGTTGTCGTGTGTACAACGACGACTTTTATTTATAACAAGCCGTATTAGGTACTACACAATCGCTTGATTGGTTCTTTAATATACTTTCTGTATTGCCATGCTCTCGCCCTATCCACCCCTACGCTATTTTTGCGTGGCCTTACGAGAAGCTGCAAAAAAGTGCCCAGTTTCTTATATAGAGGGAACGCGGGTAACCTCAACTCCATACAAAAGGGGAGACCTGTTTCCTCCCTGGATAATTGTTTTAGAAAAAATAGGTTTGTGTCATTCCATCTATATTTACCTCTGCCATGTCCCTATGTTTTTCTTTTTTTTTATGATTTAAATAAATTTTATCAAAATAATTAAAATAATAAAAAAAGAAAACATAGGGACATGGCAGAGGTACATATAAATTGAATGGCATACAATTTTTCTTTTCTAAAATAATCATCCAGGGAGGAAACAGGTCTCCCTTTTTGTTTGTATTTTTTGTATGGAGTAGCCGGCTACCCGCGTTCCGTCTTAACGGCAAAATTTAAGTGATATTAAAGCATTTTGATATCATTCGTTGACCTCGCCAACTTTCCGAACACTCTTTCCTGCACCTAATGACTATTTGTTTCCGGTGACATTTAAAAGTAACCACCCGAATGAGAGGTTATTATAACATCATCACACAACACGCAATTGGGTTATCATCATTACAATCTGCGCCATTAGCAGTCGTACACTTTGCATAAAACTTAAATATACCACTAAAACATTTACAACAAACCGGCGTACGTAACTTCGCCAAGACGACCAGATAAGGAAGGCCCCCGCTACCAAACCGGGCGTAGGTTTATTGCTGAACGGTAAGCTTCGCGTGGTTTCACACTTTTTTTTAAGGCGCCGTGCTTAGTGATCGCCCGCGCGCAAAGAAAAATGCACAAAAAGGATTCCTGTATCAAATACACTAAACAAATTGAAAATGTTCACATATCAAACTGTATAATTACGTGAGAGCTATCTAAAACAGCCAGTTTCGTGTTGACATTCATAAACGTTATGAGATATGCTGCAAAAAAATAGGCGGCGCACTTTTTTTCAACGAAAATATCTTGCAATCTGTTATGGATATCAACATGAAACAGGCTGTGTTAGTTAGGTTTCGCCTAATTCTAGGGTTTGATTTGTGAACATTTTCGATTTGTTTAGTGTATTTGATACAGGAGTCGATTATGTGCATTCTTCTTTGCGCGCGGGCTAATTCACTGTGCATCCTTAACCGTCTTCAAAAAGAAGGAGTTACTCAATTAAATCCATATGTTTTTTTGTGTAAGTTACGCCAGAACTTTTTTCTGCGTGTACTGATTTTGATGATTATTTTTTTGTTTGAAAGGGTATACTTCCCATGTGGTCCCACAAAAAATGATGAAGTTCTAATGAAGAACTTCGGAGATGGAGAACGGAACTCTTCCACGAACAGCAGGAAATCACTCTGAATCAGTGTAATAGCTTAATAACAGTGTACACACGACAGCACGTCGATTTTTACACGATAGCACTTTACTCGGTTACGTTACGGGCGACTCTACAACAAAAGTGTACAGTCTGACGTGCTGTCGTGTGTACCTTTTCACGTTTTCAAGTCGTTTTTTTTTTCGTATTATTCCTTTAACGACATTTTGTCAAGATTCTCCAGTAAAAAAAAAACAGTTTGTTCTTCTTTTTTCATGTTTAGAGGCAGTGATACACAAGTTTTTTTAATTTTATATGTTGATGTCACTTCTGCCCCGCTTGATATCATCATATACTGTGAGATATCCTAGAGATTCGTTGTCTGGACCAATAGGCAACCACTTCGACGGCAATTTGTTGGCATGGTAAAGTCACATAATAGTTTTAAAACTTTTTTCCGAAGCTTTTCATTCCGGCTAGTTGTGTATGTCTCGATATGGCCCTCGCACGTAAAAGGGCGCTCTCTTCACGGCAAAAGAACTATAGTTAGCTCTTCAGGCCTGAATTTGGGACTTCTCAAGCGGGTGAGAGGCCAAGTGTTTTCGGCGCGACACGCGAACTTCAGCCGCGCCCGCCGGTGTATTTTTCACATTCAAACGAATTTATCGCGGTTGCCAGTAGTTGCCAGAAAGTGGCCAAAAATATAACGGTTGGATTAAATTATTCGGCTGTCCACGTGCTGCTAGTTTATGGGGGTGGGAGGGTAGGGTTTCTTTAAGTATCTAAGGACCAGACGGCCTGCTGAATGTGAAGAAAAATATAGTGAAATCTGAGATAGTAAACTAATTGCTTGAAATTAATATTGAAAGGGCTAGGAGGTAATGAGATTGATAGTTCACACAGTGATACTTACTTCTTGGTGAAACGAACATAAAGATTAAGATAAAAAGGTATTTATTGCGTCAAACAAGAAAATACAAATTACAGTAGGAATGAAGAAACTTAAGACGAATAGTGCCGAACTTTTTTTTCTAAGCTCTTACTAAACCCGTGCTCTCTAGCACTTTTTGTGGAGTGACAAAAAAATCACGGACGTCAGGGATCGCAGTTTCAAGTCCCTACATGAGCGAACATTATAGTCCTTCAATAAATTGTCTAATTGAATTGGTTGTTGAAGTTTTGAAAGAGTTGGCCCCTCTTTTAAAATTGATCAGGGCAGGGCATTTGGCGGGGTGGGAGGACGGACGATGGACTAGGGCAGTCACGGAATTATGACATAGAAAAACATCTTTATCTCGAATCTAGGTCCTAAAATTTTTTTTTTTTTTTTTTTTAATTTTTTTTTTAGGGATTCTTATTTGACGGCTCGTTTTTAGTAAAAACGCATCAAAAAAGAAGATATTATGATTTGTTTTTCATTGGCGGCGCTAGTGTGCCTTGACCGCCACCTTGAAGCTCGACGGGTCAATGATATTGTAAAGACAGTCGGACAACAATTGACGAGATGGCATTCATTTGACCGAGGGGGTTGCCGTGAAAAGGAAGAGGTATATGCCCAGCAGCGGGCTTTACCCATGGGCTGGATAGATAAATAAATAGGTGGAGGGCAACCCTACCTTTGTAGGCAACGTTTAACAGCCCTAGTAACTTTCGCACCGGGATTTCTCACGTGCGAGGCTGTAACGCCATAATTACGACCTTCATTACGGGGTCGTATAAAGTTACGACGTAGGAAAATTTATCCACGACACGGCAACTACGCTGATATGTGGGGCGAGATTCTTCGATCGTGTCAGATATAAGATACATCAATATTACGAATATATGACTCAAGATATACCGAAAATACAGGGTAATTTTTAAATTGCTTTATTCCTGACAAAAAAACTACTTATAAATGTGATTTCCAATTACTTTTGTTCTACGACTTTCCGAATAGCTCGATACATTTTATTTATTCAACGTTTCTTATTATTTTAGTGTTTGCATTTGTACCATTTCAGCGCTGCCTGCGCGGCGCGCTTTTGTGCCTCTCCACTCTACAAGATAGATAGATAGAGATAGATAGAGAACTCTTTATTGCACAACAGAAAGAATATTACATGTGTTTTTATACTTTTTTTTGCAGATTTGTCATTATGTTGACTAGCAGGTTACACCCTGTAAAAAGAGTTAGCATCTTTTGTAACACGTTGTATACCACCTCTGCGGCCTCTCCTGCTCCGCGAATTCTGAAAAAATAATAATTTGGACAAAAATATAAAAAAAAATACCTGTCCATTGGCGGCACTAGTAGTTGGGTAGGTTTATCACCTTAACTAATTTTGATGCGGTTTTCACGGTTAGATAATTTTCCACTGAAGGTTTACACATACAATACATCCTAATTATTTTCTTTTTCAAAATGGGGCGTTGCTTCTAGTATTTTAAGCCAACCACAGAGAGCTCTTTCTCACCGCGGAATGTGTATTTTTTTTACAAAGTCTTTCACACTTTTCTTCTTATAAACATTGCAGTTCAAAGACTTCACACTTAAATTCGCTTATCTTTGTTACAGATTGGTTCACTGAAGGGGTACTACCTGCTGTCACATCATGAGGTCCGCAAGCGGTCTCTAGAGCCCAGCCACGAGCACCATAGAAAACTCAATGAGGAACCAGAGGTGTGTATCGGATTTTAGACCCTACGGACAATGACACAGTGAGGCAATTTGAGTAGGGTATCCTACTATCTAGTTTGACACTTAAGCCCTACTATCTAGCTAGACACTTTTAGCTACTACAAAAAAAAATTGGAGGAGTGTTCCCAGCTATCAGGGTATTGTAAGTTCTACATCTTTCTTTAAAGTGACGTTTTTGAAGTTACCCGTGTGCCGAATATCACCGCTAAAACAGCGAGGCTATACTATGGCCTATGTATAGAACCTAAACCTCCTAATGACCAAGCAACCCACGCTGATATTTGATTATTGTGTTTGACATGCTTATATTCCGCTGAAAGGAAAACATCAGGAGCATTCCTGATCCTTCTGATGTTTTCCTTTACAACACTTTACTGCAAAGAAGGAAGCCTGAACACGTTTAAAAAGGTCATTATTATTGCTTTTAAATATGAATCCGTCACCTCGGTCCCCTGCGTAGACTTTTTATCCTTGGTCGTGTTTAAAATTTTCACGTTTTTGTTTCCTTATTCATAGAGGCCTTTTCCGTTGTTTCTTTTTCCTTTACTTTTGGGGCTCCTCCTCCAAACAAACAGCTTTAATTTGCCACGTCACCGGCCACCACACTAATTGCAAGTGGCTTTATGCTTTATTATATGAGAGAAAAGATGAAAACACGGCACAAAGAGCTCTCGCAGCTAGAACCCGAGCTCGCGGCCTACACTCGGTGGCACATCTACAAAAAAACCACCAAACCGTGCGCTCTCTGCCTACAGATTACGAGAATATCATTCCTCTCTTTTTTGCTTTGTCACGCACTATGGAACAACATGAAAGGAACGAGACAATTATCTGGATGGGGATAAGTAATAAGTTCCTTTGGATAACGAACGCCAATAACTAAACGACTTTGACGTAAAATCATTTTACGGAATGAACAACAAGGAAAACGGCGCATTGTGCGGCCTATTCACCTCACAATGGAAAGTAATGAATGACATTCCTTTTCGGACAATCATTGGCGTAGAAATTATTGTGAGGATTTTTACTATCCACTTAAAGTTATTTTGCGAGAAACGTCCGATTGAACACAACCCAACATTGTACGAAAAAGAACCAATTTTATTCCAAGTAATAACATTCCGTGTGGCATTTTCAATTTGAAGCAGTGCCCTGTGAAAACCCTGAGACGGCAGGGGCGAAACGTGATTTCTCAGAAACAAGTCGTCTCTATAAAGAAATTGTCAATGATGAATATGTCACGGAGACAAAAAAAATTGCGTCCGCGGCCATCCAATTTTCTATCCCATATGGAGGCCGGGTTGGACACGCCGCCCGCTGCTAATCCCGGGACCTTACTTAATCTTTTTTTTTGTTGTAGGTACAATGTTGTGTTGTGTATATGGACTCGTGTACCGGGACAATTTATTCTTACTTCACGCCTGTCGGATTTGTGCCGCGGGCGACATGATGTAGAGTAGTGCTTTTTAATAAGCTTGGTGCATTTTTTCACCGAGTGCGAAAGTGCAGTGTTTTTTTTTTCAGGAACAGAGCATGGCGCTAAAATACGTATGCTTGCGGGCGGCGCGCTTAGGGATTCCGGATTAGCACAAAAGGTGCAGCATAAATACCGCTCGGCCAACATACCGTGTCAGTTTCTAGCGTCGGTCGCGTAAAGGGGTGACCGCCGACTTGTGTCCTACAGGGGCCATCGGAAGGCTAATAAAATTGTGGGGCGGGACGTCCCTCCCGGCTGCCTTTCTCATGTTGATGAGTACGCTAGCAAGAGAGGAGCTCTTATTTCACTTTACAAATGCCCTTTTCAACGCCCATAAAATGCTTTTTTAGGGTCTTCTCAGGAAGTTGCTAATGTTAATTACATTTTAAACAAAATGGAGTCTTGATGCCCGGAATTGGGTTACGCTGTGACAAGCCGGGTTTGTTTTGTCCCCTTATTCTTCAGCCGGGGATATGAGCACGTGAAATTTTCGCACAAATCTGGTTTAGCGCCGGCGCTTCGCAAAGTTGCGGGCAATCCCCCGCTTTATTAGTTTAGTACTCAATTACTACACTGTATGAGCTCCCCGGGATGACTTTGCTGTGAAACGTTTATTTTTTATTACAACTTCGTTATGATAAATTTTGCGAGGTATTGTATCCACGCTCCTTCTTTACGTACCTATAAGTATTCACCTATTGTGAATATACGATAACAGCAGTCCATAACTGACACTGCGTAAGATGCACTGTATGTAGGTATACGTACAAAAGTTTCGTCGGGAGGGATTTTTATCAGAGAGCGTGCGCGAAATGAAATCATAAATTGTGTCGGTAACAAGAGAATGGTTAAATTTAATTTCGTACGTAGCGCACTTTGTACGTCTCATAGTAGCACGGGGAATGGGGTCGGGGGGATTTTTTTTATTAAATTAAGCCGGGACTGAGACAAACAGTGGCCGGCGGGACCGGGGTCGTTCATATGCTTCGTGTGGACCGCCACAATAAAACATGTGTGCCCGCAGAGGGACAAATACTTTTTCCTCCTCGCAACTCTGTCCTCCGCTTTTTAGTCGCATTTCTAGCCGTTAATTGCGTGAGATAAGTAAACTTTGGCACTTTTATTTGTCTAACGCAAAAAATATAGGATATTTTGCCATGTATATTTGCAACTGCGACTTTACTGTCGCGAGATATTAGAAATAGGTTCCCTGGAAGTGCCTTTGAGGATATTATGTTGTTTTACGTCGTTTTAATATATGTTCTGAAAAAGTACGTCTTTTTACGACCAACGTACTGAATTGGAAACACGTACCTACACTGGTTCTGGTATACAATTAAAAATCTATAGCGAGCAACAACACACGTTTTTATTTACGTTTTGTCGTCTCTCGTCGTCAGCGTTAAATTTAAACTTCTGGAGTTGTTAGTGTCCAATGGATCTCTCACAAGCTAGGAAAGATAAGGGTAGGTAGTAGATCTATGTTAGATGATTTCGAGATGCAAAAAGCTAAGTAGATGTCCCAATGTTAGGTGTATGAATGGCGTCACAAACGGTGTCCCAATAAAACACTTATTTCATTAACACACGAGAAAACGCTTTAGGGGTCCAGTAGCCACTTTATTAGTGCCCAACAGACCCCTAACAAGCTAGGTAAGAGAAGGGTCCATGGCAACTCGAAATCATCTAACGTAAGTAGTTGCCAAGGCGTTGTTAAAGTAGATGTCCCAATAAAACACAAATTTCATTGATATATGACAACTTTATTTATTTATTTGGCCCATACCAACCTTACGGCTACGGTGGGCACATAACAGACAATACATACATGGAACAAAAATATCCTTAATTAATTTATACATATAAATTATAAATATAAATTAAATATTATGATACATGACGAAACCCTTCAAAACTTCGGGGTCCAGCAGTAGCACTGTTTTAGTGTCCAATGGACCCCTAACAAGCTAGGTAAGAGAAGAGGTCACGCCTTCTCGCCCCTAGCTTTTCTGATGCTAATACAGAGCTGGCGCTGTTTCGTACTGTAAGGAAACAACAGAGCAACGACTCTGCTCTAAATAACTACAATCTAAGACGTCAACTTATAAACGTTTTGATGATTATTGCCTTTCGGGCGAAATAGTACAGTCGCCCGTAACGTTTTAATTGACTAAAAAGGTTACCAGTTCCCCTTTTGATATGCTACACACAAGTACGGTCGGCCACAATCTCAGATACCCCATGGCAGCTCTTATCGCGCGCGGCATAAGGGTGCCAATCGAACAAAAAGGGGTATCTGAGACTGTGGCCGACTGTACGTTAATCGGCATATAAAAATCTAAGTCTTGCCATTCCTAACCCGCCGCGTTAGGTGCATTTGCATAGCTCTATGTCGTGAAAATAATGTAAATTGTATTCCAATCTATTTGAATAAACAACTTCTACTATATGAGATTTTAAATCTGGTCAGAGTAGTGGCTTTCTATAATCTAAAGTGGTCTTTCTGTTGCAAGCATTCTCGCCAGCGTGCCGCCCGTCTGTTTAGTTCCAACGACTGTGAAATTGCACCCGCTAAACAAAAATGTCGGCTCTATAAGGAAAATTGTCCAGAATGCCTTTGTTTTATTGAGTAACAATTCGCTGTTACTGTGCTCATCTTTTTGGCTCGCAGTATGTTTTTAAAGTTGTGAGTTCCGAAGTTCGTTTTCTTGGCTTTTCTCTTGAAGCTTGTTTGCGCGCTTGTTTGTATTAAAAGAAACCATCTCAAAGCGAGTACCTACTTATGATTTTAATACTTAACATTTTGCTAAAAAAATATAGAAGAAGAAGAAATACATTTATTTCAACACCACAAAAACTAAAACTAAGGCCTTTGCATCTACGTAATGAGATGATTTATACAGCGTCCAGTGGCACCTTCACTCACACTAGATAGGTGAAGAGACCACTCGGTACTGCAGTGCCTGGGACATTGTTTTAGATGTATTAGGCTTGCCACCACAACACACACCTAAATACACCGAACTAAATCCCATAGAATCCGCATTACGTATAAAATCACAATAAAAACTTGTCCCCACAAAAACAAAAGATATTAGCAAAATGAACAATACGAAACATCATTTCGACCATACGTCTAATATTCGAATGTCAACCTTATTGCATTAGTGTACAGTTTTACTCGAGCAAATAAGCTCCCAAAGGCAATTTGGGCATCTATTTTTCCAGACACATTTCAGAGTTCTATGTTGTATCTAGTTTTATCCTGGTCTCATATTTATTCATGCAGAAAAATTAGAATATAATATCAATTACAAAACACAAACATTCACAAAAGTTTCGTCAAAATATAAAACAATAGTCAATAAAATAATATTTATCCTTGATCGAAGCCTAAATAACACACATAACACATTATACACTAGCTGTGCCCGCGACTTCGTATGCGTTTTTACACATGTGACATTTAATTTAAAATCGACTTTGGAGGAAAACTCAAAAGGAAGGTTTTTTTTAACCCCCGACCAACAAAGAGGGGTGTCATAAGTTTGATAGCTTTGTGTGTGTGTCTGTTTATGTGTTTATGAGGGTGTGCCTGCCTGTGTGTCTGTCTGTGTGTGTGTGTGCCCTAATCTATGATTTATGATTAATTATGTTTTGTTTAGATTAGGTATCGCCCGTGTAAGATACCAGGAAGCTTAGCATAAGAATTGCCTGGGAAGTATGGGGGTTTATTATGTATCTCCCTCGACGTAGAGTGGGATAGATAAAGTTATAAGCCCATAGATAAGGTCTTACCCATTCTCATGCTAAGCCAGCAAGCAAAGTATAAGGTTGGGTTAGAGCGTATCTACCGCAAATAACTCTATCTATCCCGCTCTACGGCAAACAAAATATATTTTTTTAATATCAAGTTGGGCTCAGTAGAGTAAATATTTAAAAAAAGGCACAAAAAAATTTCAACCTCGCGTGGGTTCAAATCCAGAACATTTCGACCGCGACGCAACAGTACTACATTTCTAACATCGATAAACTTTGTCCGACCTCCACCGAAAACCACTCACAATTCCCTCCAGCAAGCATCATAAGGCTGGGTTAGAGCGTATCTATGGCTCTGTCCATCCCGCTCTACGTCAAACAAAAGAGTGAGATACCTATTATTTTAAACCCATAGATACGCTCTAAACCGGCCTTATGCTACGCTTGTAGAACTAACATTTTCCGCCAAAATAAAATAAAAACAAATGCCGATTTTTCATTTACAATATGCGCCCCAAATGCCAAAAGTCGTAGCGTGCTATTATACAGAGTGTTAAAATAAATAAATAAATAAATAAAAGACCGCCAAAAAAGCGGGAGACCACGTATACGTACGTATACGTATAGTCCTCATCATAACGAACATTTTTGCCCAAGGCACTATGCCTGGAAAATCAACGGTTTCCGAGATAATAAAGTCGGTTTTTTTTTTTTTCAGAAATATGTTCAGTATCACGTTCTTAACATACCTTCTCAAGAAGCCATATCAAAATTATGGATATTTCTTACAAAAAATCAAGTTAACATTGCAACCCGCAATGTAGGTTTTCGAGAGAATGTGGTTCAAAGTCGGACTTTAAATTTTTTTTTTGCAGAAATATGTTCAGTATCACGTTCTTAACATACCTTCTCAAGAAGCCATATCCAAATTATGAATATTTCTTACAAAAAACGAAGTTAAAATTGCAACCCGCAATGTATTCTAAACATCGGATAGCCTAAGTTACTCCCAGAAACGTGAGTTACGACCATGTTAAGTTTGGTTGAAAACTATTCAGCGGTGTTCGCGTTTATCGTGTTCATACAGACAGACAGACAGACAGACAGACAGACAGACAGACAGACAGACAGACAGACAGACATAAACCGTTTTTTTTGCATTTTTGGATTCAGTAAAGTTTACTTAGTAACCCCTGCTAGTTTTTTTCTAAAAATATTCAATGTACAGAATTGACTTCGCTAGAGTTTTATTATAAGTATAGATAGATATAATGCTACAGATATTTAGTTGTATACCTATAGATATGGCCCATCCCATTCTTGTGCTGAGCCGGCAGACCTTTCGAGTACCTAATATACCTAAATATGAAGAAAAAAACAGTACAACGACGCGACGTTTCAAGCACCAATTCACCGCAAGCCAGCTAAGTCTTCTGAGACGGATGACGATGTGTATATTAATGGAGTATGTCATCTACGCACACTCGACAGCTACTGGGAAGTGAAGAGGTTCGCCTGACGTCGACGGGTGATGTACCATCGGCAAAAGTGGTGGTTGGTGTCCACCGCACCGAATCACTGGTATTCAAATAAAACGAATACCAGCGGTGTCTGTTTGAGCCCTTAGGACTCTATTTAACCGACTACGCAAAACGAGGGTTATGATTTTCTATGCAGTTCCCATCGTCTTCCTTGACTTTTCCTGTTTTATTCCGCCAATGTCATTGATTTACTTCATCAATGCCAATATATTTTTTAATTGGGATATTAGAAATTAGAAACAATGGAACTTACAAATACTTTTGCAAGCTGATTGGTGTGAGGAATATATGGAGGAAGGGATAGCTGGTGTAATGTCGCTAGTTCGGCACTTTCTTCTCTCCTTCCGCACCCAGGTGTAATTTGCGTTTTTCTGTTGTTTCGGTAATCCAAACACTTTCTTATGCACAGTTACACGACACAATTGTTATTGTTTTAGAGTTTTTAGCGATGAGGTAGTTTCTTTTACTTGAAACTCGCGGGGAGCGGATATCGCGCGTGCGCCGATGGCGGCGTATATTTTGAGAGTGAACCATTGACCGAATGATTGACCGGTGAATGGGACGAAAGAAGTGAATGAAAGGAGATTGAGTGAATGAGTATGTGCGTGTGTGGCGATTGGTATATTTAAAAATATGAGGATAAAAGATATTATAATCGGCGCAGACACTGATCCTTTCCGAAGAGCTAACAAGGAGAGGCTAAGCACAATTTCTAGCTTGCAAGAGAAGGAATTAAAAAGTTATTCACAGCATCTTTTGCTGATGGTACACTGCACTATTACGAGTATTGTATATTCTTCTCCTAATCCAGGTAATCGATTTTAGATGCAGGAACGTCTTCAATGAAGTAGTTTAATTGTAGTTAACGTATTATTTATTATATTATTACAAAAAAACGAATAGGTGACAATTTTGTCTGTAATCGAGAGAAGTTAGGCGCGATCGATATAGATCATCGGTATGAAGTGTGCGGCGGAGCTTAGTTCCGCTCGATCCCGGTAGAGGCGCTAACATTGCCCCCGCCGTTGGAAAAACGAAGTTCCAACCCAGCCATCTTCTTCTTTCTTCGTTTAAGTCTTCGTCAGACTGGTGAGGTTTCTTCTGCAACTGGATCAACCGGTAACGGGCAGATCTTGGAGAAGGCCCGCTGAGTGATACCGGATGACGTCACAATTTCAGCTACTCTAGCAACTTTGTCCTTGCCTGGGAAGATTCTGGATATCCTACCCATTCGCCACTGTAGAGGGGGAAGTCCATCTTCTTTGATGAGGACGAGGCTGCCAAGCGTCAGATCGTTTTGGTGGAATTTCCATTTAGTCCTATGTTGGAGTTCCGAAACATATTCCTTGCTCCACCGCTCCCAAAAGTGCTGCCTCATCTGCTCGATCCTTTCGTACCGGAGAAGCCTGCCTGTATTCGCTGAAGTGATGTCCTTGGTGGATGGAGCGGTCAGGGTTCTGCCGATTAGGAAATGGGCTGGCGTGAGGGGTAAAAGGTCGTTGGGGTCGGCGGAAAGAGGAGAAAGGGGGCGGGAATTCATGATAGCCTCGATTTGCGCCAACACCGTGCCGAACTCCTCGTAGGTTAAGTTTGCATTACCGGTTACACGTTTAAGATGGAACTTGCAAGACTTCACCCCTGCCTCCCATAAACCACCAAAATGAGGAGCGTATGGAGGAATGAATGAAAATTTTATAGTATCGTTTGCTAAATAATCAATTATTTTGGTCGAATTTTGTTGAAGAAATTGGGGAAATTCCTTCTCTGCGCCTACAAAATTCCTACCATTATCCGAAAATATTTCAGCCGGCTTCCCACGGCGTGAAATAAAACGTTTTAATGAAAGTAAATAGTCTTGAGTGGATAGACTGGTAACTAGCTCCAAGTGCACTGCACAGGTAGTGAAACAAACGAATAAGCATACGTAGCTTTTTATCAGTCTAGCCCCTCTGCCTTTGCGGTCAAGAATCATGTGCGCCCCACTATAATCAACCCCACAACGAATAAAGGGGTACCCTGGTTGTAATCGCTTGGAAGGTAAATTACCCATAATAGGTGTTAACGTTTTACCTGTAAGTCTTGTGCAGGTTACGCACTGATGCACAATTTTCCGAGCTAGATTCCTGCCACCAATGGGCCACCAAGCTTCACGCACAGATGAGAGAAGTAACTGAGGTCCTGCATGTAATAAACGTATATGCTCATGGCGAAGCAATAACACAGTCAACTCATGCTTGCTACTCAACAAAACTGGGTGCTTTTTATTGTAATCGAAGTTTGATGCGATCGCCAATCTACCACCGACACGAATTAAGTTGTCCTTATCCACAAACAAGTTAAGTCCGGTAAGTTTATTCGATTTTACACGTGAATTTCGTTTTAAATCGTCTAAAACGTCTGAAAAACACTGACTTTGCGCAGCCCGGGCCATCATAGTAACTGACTCGTTCAGTTCATTTACAGACAGCGGACCGGTTCGCCGATCAGTCTTGTGCTGTGTGTGTGTGGATGCATTGTTTACGAAACGCAAAACATAGGCACCTACCCGTTTAGCTCGATTGAATGAAGAAAACCTACTAAAGTCGTAAACAAGATCTTGCGTACAGTGAGTCAAGAAAGTCGATGTTTCAACTTTGACTTCAGGTAATTCCTCTGAATTTACAGGAACAGGAATGCCAGCCCAATCGCAGCCAGGGTCGCTTAAAAATGATGGACCGCTCCACCAAAGATCACAATCATAAAGTGCATCTAGGTGGAGTCCTCTTGAGACCAAATCGGCTGGGTTATCTTTACCCTTTACATGCATCCATAAAGAGTCCCCAGTCAATTCGTTAATCTGAATAACGCGATTTTGTACGAATGTTTTTAAGGCATGTGGAGACATGCGAATCCAACCCATAACGATAGTTGAATCCGTCCAAAAATATATTTTATGGAATTTTACTGTCAATGACTTCATAATGTGACTGTACAACTTAGCTCCGAGCAATGCACCGCACAACTCGAGACGCGGTATCGTCACTGTTTTAATTGGAGCCACCTTACTTTTGGCACATAAGAGCTTTACTGTGACCGGCGATTCCTGATCATCATAGCAACGTACATAAGCGCAAGTACCTATAGCGCAAGTGCTTGCATCCGTAAAAATATGTAGCTCTTTGTACTTCGCGTGCTCGCTCATTACGTAACGAGGCAATCGTAAGGATTGTAAACATTTTAGCGTAGTAATGAAATTGTCCCAAGATAATTTTACTTTGTGAGGAACAGGGTGTTCCCAATCGATTTTACAGAGCCACAATTTTTGTAGCATCATTTTTGCAATTATTATTGCAGGGGCTAACAGTCCTAAAGGATCGTATATTTGAGAAATTATCGAAAGCATTACACGTTTAGTTAACGGTTTAGAATCATCGTAGTCAACCTTGCTTGTAAAGTGCAGTTCATCGCTCTTATTGACCCAACCCATACCCAGCGTTTTACTTTGGCAGTGCTCACCGATTGAGAGCGTCTTGGCGACGTCAGTGGTGACGTCATAGTTGAAAGTCCACTTTCTTAAGGGAAAACACCCAGATTGTAGAACTTTCGACGTTCTTTCGCACAAATCGATTAGAATGTGTTGATCATCATTGCCGAAAATTAAATCATCAACATAAAATTCGTTTTTTATGACCTCAGCAATGACGTTATCACCACACTCCTGTGCTAGCTGCCACAAACATCGTATACTCAGGAAGGGCGCTGAAGCGGTACCGTAAGTTACCGTGTTCAGTTGGTACACTTGAAGAGTGTCTGAAGGATTTTCTCTCCAAAGGATAAGTTGGAGCATCCTTTGGTCCGGTTGGATCAGAATCTGCCTGTACATTTTCTCGATATCAGCGCAAGCAACGAATTTGTGCTGTCTGAAACGAAGCAGTATCGAGAAGATGTCGTTTTGCAGTGTTGGGCCTACATACTGGATATCATTCAGAGAGACATTAGAACTGGTTGCTTGACTTGCATTAAATACTACACGTAAACGCGTCGTAGTACTGTCTTCCCTGAAAACACCGTGATGCGGCAGAAAATAGCAAGGTGACTTGGTATCCTCTATTGGACTCATGTGCCCTAAATGAATATATTCGCGTATAAAATCGCAATATAATTCTTTATATTGAGGCAATCGATTTAATTTGCGCTCCAATGAAAGAAACCGCGATTCGGCCACCTGGTATGACTCACCAAGCGCATCAGCTGATTCTCGCAATGGAATGCGCACTGAAAACCTGCCATCGTTTTCGCGTAACGTTGTATTAACGAAAATATCCTCACACTTCCGTTCGTCGGCAGTGAGAATAGTTTTTGGTGTCTCAAATTGCTCCTCTATCTCCCAAAATTGTCTCAATTGAACGTCTAAGGATTGGACAAAATTGCACTGCACCTGATTTATGCGCAGGCTTTGCGTGCAAATGGGACCAGAGAGTATCCACCCTAATTTTGAATTATTGAGGAATGGACCATTTGGTAAACGTATTTTGTCATCGTTTAGTAATTCCCAAAACTTGTCTGCACCGATCAATAGCTCAATTTCCCCAGAAATATTGAACATTGGGTCGGCCAGATGTACATTGGCAGGAATTTTAATCGCATTACAATCTAAACTTGGAAACGGCAAGTTAGAAGTAATGTTTGGCAATACCAGACATGTTAAATCTGTTTGGTAGTCGCTTGATTTTGAACGCATTTTAATTTTACAAATATGACTCGATTGTGAAACGGCGTGACCTACGCCTGAAACGTGAACAGTGGACTGTAAATAGGAAACGTCTAATCGTTTTAATAGTTTTTCAGTAATTATGCAACGCTGACTACCGTTATCTAATAGCGCTCTGACCGTATGATACCTATTATTCGCATCGGCCACCTCAACCAGCGCTGTTGATAACAAAACCGGTTGGAGTAACAGTGAGGACTCGCCACTCACACCAGTGCACTCCTGGGTTGTATCGCTGCATGTGTTTGCGGTGCTTGAACTATGAAGAACAGCTGACATATTATTATTATGTGTTACATTGTTAGGCATAGATGAATAATGCGCACCTAAGTCTTCCAAATGTAACAGGCTGTTGTGCTTCTTTTGGCACTGCTTACAGGGTCCAAACAAACATTCGTTTATGGTGTGTCCGGAACGTAAGCAGTTGGGACAAACGATTTTTTCCTCAACGATTTTTAGCCTTTCTTTTACTGATAGGTTAAGAAAATGCATGCACGTATAAAGGGCATGATTGCCATTGCAAAACACACACAAACGCGCGCGCTTCTCGGTGGGTTTTGAGTTGTGATTTTTATTACCGCTAGTATTTGACTGAGCGGTGGAAACGTGGGTAAATACTTGTTGTGAATTATTTGAAACGCGTTTATTATCGCTTTGACTAATCGACTTGGGAAAATTGCTAGACTGCGGGATTTTCGTGTGATTGGCAGAGATCATCTCAAGCATGTCCGCTCGATTGCGCAAAAACGTTAACAAATCATCTAACTTTAGCTTTGTAGTGGAATCACTCCTAGCACTAGACACGAGGGATCCTTTATGGTTCTCCCATTCTCTCTCCGTGGAAGGATCCAACTTTGACACTGCAAGGTAAATGATCAACGTGTCCCACGAGTCCGTGGGCTCACCTAACGATTTTAATGCACGTAAATTACGTAGGATAGTGTCGATTAATTTACGTATGTGTGAAGGCGATTCTTTGCCAATTGATTGAGCAGCAAACAATGACTTGACATGGTTGTGCACAAGTAGCCGATTATTGTGATATCTCAATTCGAGCAGTTCCCATGCATGGGAGTAATTGACAGCTGTAAACTCCAACGCGCTTATTACTTGCAAAGCAGACCCTGAGAGTGACGACCGCAAATAGTGAAACTTTTGGATGGAGTCCAGATCAGAACGTTTGTGAATCATTGTTTTATACGAATTTCTGAACTCTAGCCAGTGATCATAAGATCCATCAAAGGCAGGGAGCTTGACATCGGGTAGTTTCAGGACTGAAGGCCCGCGACTAGCCGCAGAAGGCGTGCACCTGGAGTCGTTACCTTCATCTGTGTTAACTAGGCACTTAGCTGCAGCCATGGATGAGTAATAATGTTCTTCAAACCACTCTCTATATTCTAACTGTATTGCAAGATCTTCAGGTTCAACGTTTTGTTCGATCTTGCCCTGAAAAATATTGAAACTTTTGAAGAATTGCATGGCTGATTCCATGCGCAGATTAATCTCGGCAACTTGGGCTTTATTTAACGTTACATCCCTGAATTTATTAACGTATTTTTCGAATAGAGTTAACCTAGCTTTTAGCGTACCTCGTTGTTTCTTTAGGTTACCTATCTGAACTTTTGGCTTAGAAACTGCTGGATTTTCGACTAAACTATCCCCAGACACATCCCCATATTCCTCATCGCTCATCTTGGTAGTTTAAAGGACACAAGGGTACTCACAGTTTCAATCCTGAACGTGGATTTCGAGGTTACCGGCGTGCAAGGTTGCACGACGAGATGGAACGAGACGAGGTAGACACACTAGAATGCCAAAATCACAACACGGTATTAGCGCAATGTGGATTAGGAAGGATGAAGGAAGGATTGAACACCCTGACCGTTTTCTGGCTGCTGGTTCTTGACGCGTAGCGTAGGGCTCCGATACGTAACGTAGCGTAGGGGCTCCGGCGAACGTAGGATCAATGTATATTCTTCTCCTAATCCAGGTAATCGATTTTAGATGCAGGAACGTCTTCAATGAAGTAGTTTAATTGTAGTTAACGTATTATTTATTATATTATTACAAAAAAACGAATAGGTGACAATTTTGTCTGTAATCGAGAGAAGTTAGGCGCGATCGATATAGATCATCGGTATGAAGTGTGCGGCGGAGCTTAGTTCCGCTCGATCACGGTAGAGGCGCTAACAAGTATGTTGTATCCGGCCCATTGACATCGAGGTAAAGGATATAGGAGCTTATTGTTCTACGTAACCTCTACCTCGGACAAATAATGTTGAAAGGTAGCCTATAGGAAAGTGGCCAGAATGGTGTTCCTGCGAATCTGCGATGCATGATGTTGATTGGCGTTATTTCCGCTGATTTCTGTGAATTTAGTGGCGTATCTCTAATATCTCTATAATGTTGACTAAATAAGATCAAACGAGGCCAAATTCAGGGAACAAAAATGTAAAGTTAGACCCTGAGTTAACAAACAATGAAAACCACGAAAATCTGTTTATTAATTTCCGGTTCTAAACGGAGTTAGGTTCAACAATATTCAACATGGCTTAAATTTTGTCAGAACTGGAGCTACCAAACTTTATCAAAACGTGTTTGACGTGGTGGCGGCTATTAATGATGATCGTGATGATCATAGTAAATAGTTTGATTCAGAACAAACTGGAAAGACTAAAAGAGGACTTCAAAACATCAGTCAGCAATGCAAAGAATCAAGATGCCACTGGACGCTGTATAAATCATATCATTATGTACACACTAAGGCCTTAGTTTTTTTTTTTGACAAATGATCATCAACTAACTTTACAATTCCTCCCACAGGTCCGATGGGTGCAGCAGCAGCGCGAAAGGCGGAGAGTGAAGCGTGATTACACGCCGTACGAGGGCGCTCTTTGGTCGCAACTATCGCGTCGGCCGGCGCCCCACAGGACGCACCACCGGGCGCTCGCCTCTGCCCAGTTCTTCCCTGACCCGCTGTTCAAGGAACAGTGGTACCTGGTAGGTGTCAATGTTGTCTGGTCGAGGCTTCACACTTTCTTTCGGACTTAAGGTGGAAAGATAGCGACGTGGCGGGAAATTCAAAATTTTCACACTTTTTTACATTTTGTAGCTTATCTGAGGGCTTCCGTGCTTCGGAAGGCACGTTAAACCGTTGGTCCCGGTTGTTGTTCATTAATAACAATCGTTAAGCCATGTCAGAGACCCTTTGGGTGGCCTAAAAACTCTGACACCAGGGGTGGCCACTACCTCATACGATTACCTACCTACCTAGCTAAACTGAGCTATTTTTGTTCAGCGATTTTTAGTTCGCGGCAATAACATAGTATTCTTTTCATTATTGCAAACAACAGAACAACAATAATTCAGCCGATTATGTGTTCTGGTCTACGAAGCAGTGGCACTGCCCAAAAAACTTGTCGTAGACCAGAACACATAATCGGCTGAATTATAAATTGTTGTTCTGTTGTTTACAATAATGAAAATAATCCTATGTTATTGCCGCGAACGAAAGATCGCTGAACAAAAATAGCTCAGTATAGCTACAAAATGTACTTGGTATCAATAGGAGCTGATCATAATTGTTCTTCAACTACGTATCATTGTCCTTTCCGCCAGGCAGAGGCTCTCCTGGGTTCTGGCTAGGTCCAAACGAACATAGTTGAACGTTGGATTAAAAACTAACTTTAGAAGAAACTTTTCTGGCGCGCTGCCTGATTCGTAGCGAGGCAGTGTTACTCGGAGTATTTTGTAGTTTCCGGTTCGCCCGAACTGTGTGACTAACAGTAATTTGTTGTTGAAGTAATGGTCATTACAGCGATCGTAATAAAGCCTTGATCATTATGTTATTTAGAGATACTATTAGTTCGCCCAGAACTGAACTCGCGACCCAATATCTCGGCAACCCCTCAAGCGATTTCGCTCATGTTCGAAGTAAACATTTTTGTCCCTATTACCCGCCTACCAAATTTCATGACGTTCCGATACTCAAGTTATCGTCGAACGAACATTCATGCATACATACAAACGCTGGATTGTTCAAGTAGACTCAGAGAACTTCTCTCTTTTCGCTTAATCGTTCAATAATTCCAGCTTTTCGTGCTATGTCTATGTTCTAATATGTTATTATTTTTCACAGAACGGTGGTGCTAAGGATGGCTTAGATATGAACGTAGCACCAGCCTGGCAGAAGGGATACACGGGCAAAGGCGTCGTTGTTTCTATATTGGACGACGGTATCCAAACCAATCATCCTGATCTCGCTCAAAACTATGTAAGTATAGCTGAAGCTAAGACTGATTTACAGCACTTTACTGGGTCCAAATTCGGCCCGAGTCAATGCTGACCCGATAGTGACCAATTGATTTGAAGTCGGTGTAGCGCTGTCTCGTCGCGCTTCAAATACATTTACACGAAATCAATATTGGGTCTGTGCTGGAATTTGGAGCCAGTAACTTACCCTGTGAAAAGCAGCCTACATCGTTTGTTCCATCAACGTTGAATTATTTATTTGTTGACTCTGTAACAATCTCTTCTTATCTGTCCATGCTTTACCACAGGACCCTAGCGCTTCGACTGACATAAACGGCAATGATGAAGACCCAATGCCTCAAGACAATGGAGACAATAAGCACGGGACCAGATGCGCCGGAGAAGTGGCTGGTGTTGCCTATAATCAATACTGTGGTGTCGGCATAGCCTACAACGCTAGTATAGGTGGAGTTAGGATGTTGGACGGGGTTGTCAACGACGCTGTTGAAGCAAGGGCGCTGGGTTTGAACCCTGATCATATTGACATCTACAGCGCCTCCTGGGGACCAGAGGATGATGGGAAAACTGTCGATGGGCCTGGACCTTTAGCTAGAAGGTAAGTAAATATCGTCTTAAAGAAAATTTAACAATATACAGGGTGTTAAAAGACCGCCAACAAAGCGGGAAACCACGTAGTGTCCTCATCATATCGAACATTTTTGCCCAAGGAACTATGCCTGGGAAATCAACGGTTTCCGAGATAATGAGGTTCAAAGTCGGACTTTTCAAAAAATCTTTTTTGCAGAAATGTACTCAGTATTTAGTACTTAACATTTCTTCTCAAGAAGCTATATCAACATTTTGAATATTTCTTGCATAAAATGACGTTAAAATTGCAACCCGCAATGTATTCTTAACATCGGCACCTCGAGCGTAAGTAACAAAAGTTTATGTCAACGCTTGCGCAATATGACTTCTCTGCGTTACACATCCATTGCGTGATAAAGTATTTTCCAAAATTATAACCTAAAATACCAAAATCATTTCCCAGCAATAATTTATCGAAAAAGTACTTTGTGTTTAGTATGCGTACCTTTCGGGTGTTTTAACACCCTGTATTGTACACGCACACATTTAATACAGAACGAATTCAGAATACTAATGGGCGTTAACTTTTTGCAGGGCGTTTATCTACGGAGTAACAAGTGGCCGTAGAGGTAAAGGCTCGATATTTGTATGGGCGTCAGGAAACGGCGGACGCCATACAGACTCATGCAACTGTGATGGTTACACCAATAGTATATTTACGTTATCGATATCTAGCGCTACTCAAGGCGGGTTCAAACCTTGGTATTTGGAAGAATGCTCGTCAACGCTAGCTACAACATACAGTTCAGGAACTCCTGGACACGACAAGAGCGTAGCCACAGTCGATATGGATGGAAGGTTAAGACCTGATCATATTTGTACAGTAGAGCATACGGGGACGTCCGCATCAGCGCCTTTGGCTGCTGGTATCTGCGCTTTAGCCTTAGAAGCAAATCCTGACTTGACGTGGAGAGATATGCAATACTTAGTTGTTATCACGTCACGACCACAACCTCTAGAGAAAGAGAGTGGCTGGGTGGTGAACGGAGTCAAGAGAAAAGTCAGCCATAAGTTCGGGTATGGTCTCATGGACGCAACGGAGATGGTAAATCTAGCAGAGCAATGGGTCTCAGTTCCCTCGCAGCATATTTGCAAGTCACAAGAAATAAACGAAGACAAGCCAATAGATTCCACATACGGGTATACTTTATCAGCCCACATGGATGTGAACGGTTGCAGTGGAACTGTCAACGAAGTTCGTCATTTAGAGCACGTTCAATGTAAAATATCTCTTAGGTTCTTCCCAAGAGGTAATCTACGGATTTTACTGACATCACCTATGGGAACCGCATCGACACTTCTATTCGAAAGACCGAGAGATGTAGTCAGCTCGAACTTCGACGACTGGCCTTTCCTGAGCGTCCACTTCTGGGGTGAACGCGCCGAAGGCAGGTGGACCTTACAGATTGTAAACGGCGGTAACAGACACGTCAACCAGCCAGGAATACTCAAGAAATGGCAATTGATATTCTACGGGACGGCCATAGAGCCAGTAAGATTGAAGTCGAAGAGACCATCGGGTGTGCCGTCTTTCTCATTCCCAACAGCCGCCGAAGGCTACGACACGATTGGTGATTCTTTTTATAATGCGGACGCGTTTGCCAGCTATCAAAACTTTCCCTCTTTATTCGCCGCCGGGTCTGACCCGGAGAAGGCGGTTGCCAGGCTAGACGGACAGAACGTCCCTCTACCGCAAGGAGAGAATGTCCTTGCCGACTCAAACGACAAGCGCGTCCAGCACGAATGTGATCCTGAGTGCGACTCTCAAGGCTGCTACGGAAAAGGACCTAGTCAATGCATCGCGTGTAAGCACTACCGCTTGGACGACTCTTGCGTATCGCGCTGTCCGCCAAGGAGTTATGCCAACCAAGGCGGAGTTTGCTGGCAGTGCCACGAGTCCTGCGAGACCTGTGTCGGTCCTGGCCAGGACTCTTGCTTAACTTGTGCTCCAGCTCATTTACTCGTCGCCGATTTAGCTGTCTGTCTGCAGCAATGCCCGGATGGCTACTTTGAAGATACGAATGCTGCCACGTGTAGACCGTGTGCCGCCCACTGTGTTACTTGCTCAGAGAGAGCTGACGCTTGCACATCGTGTGAACACCATTTAGTACTCCACGACGGAACCTGCTTGGCTTCCTGCCCGCCTTCCTACTTCGAGACGGAAGACTACATGTGTGCGAAATGCCACTCGACCTGCGACACCTGCGAAGGCCCGGGAGAGGCTCAATGCGTCTCTTGTCACCCCTCAAGTTATGCGTTGGATGGACGTTGCGTTCCTACATGCCCTGGCGGGTATTATGCCGATAAGAAGAGGAAGGAATGTATGAAGTGAGTATTTCTGCCGTTACTTTTATTCCGTCATTTAAAATGTGTTCTTAACTTATTTCTTTGTCATCAGATGTGGATTGGGGTGCTCAACATGCACAACCGCGTTTTGCCTCTCGTGCGAACCGAACTGGGAGCTAAACAAGAAGAGCAAGTGCGTGCGGAAAGGCTCTGAGCTCTGTAGCCCGAGCGAATACAACGACGAAGGGAGATGTGTCAGCTGTAGTGACGCCTGTGACACTTGCTTCGGCGATAAGCTGGACAACTGCCTTACGTGCAAGTCGCCTTTGCTCATTCAAGACAACAAGTAAGTGGACTAAAACTTCCTAACGCTTTAGTTTGAGAGTCTTGGTAAAATGTAGGGTTACATTTCTGACCTCAAAACAATGATTGTTACGCAATATAGTTCTTCAACTCTGAATTCAACCTTCCATTCCCTGATGTTTCTGAGCCATGACTTCCTTCTTCTACAATGACGTCTGTTCCCCATCAATCTTGCTCAATATAATCACTTGAAAACAGTACCTGTCGTTTGTAACTTATCTTAACCAACCGCACACTGTCACCAAAACTCAACCCCACACCTTACAGATGCGTGACCGAATGCGGCCGCGGCTTTTACTTTGAAGCCGGACGCTGCTCGCGCTGCGTCCACGGGTGCTCCGCCTGCGCCTCCCGTCTCAACTGCACCGCCTGCGCAGGCTCCTTGCGACTGCAGTCCGGAGCCTGCAGGACTTCCTGCGCGGATGGCTACTATGCCGACCGGGGCACGTGCGCAAAGTGCTACCTGTCTTGCCGGACTTGCAGCGGACCAAGGAGGGACCAATGCGCCTCCTGCCCATCTGGTTGGCGGCTCGCTGCTGGTGAATGCCACCCGGAATGCCCACAAGGTAGACTAAGGCCTTTGCATCTAGGTTGAGATGATTTATACAGCGTCCAGTAGGACCTTCACTCACACTACAGGGTGCACTCTAAGTCGATAGCGGAACTTTGAGTAGGCTGTCTACTAATCACTACAAACAACTTGTACCAGATGGCGAAAAAAAATGAGCGAAAAAAATATCAGCTGTTCCATACAAAAGGTTGACTCAGTACGGCGCCAAATGTATGAAACAGCAGATATTTTTTTCGCTCCATTTTTGTCGCCAACTAGTACAAGTTGTTTGCATTGAACAGTAGACAGCCTACTTAAAGTTCCGCTATCGACTTAGAGTGCACCCTGTAGATAGGTGAAGAGACCACTCGGCGCTGCAGTGCCTGGGACATTGTTTTAGATGGAGTAGGCTTGCCCAGCACCTATACCATCCTGACAGCTTAGTCGGCGTAGCCTACAGGAAATACAAGTCAATACGTGTGGAGCCAACTGATCCGCGGGTTTCCTCACGATGTTTTTCCTTCACCGTTAGCGAGTGGTATTGCTACTACAAATTCACAAATGTACGTAACTTTGAAATTAAACAAAGTCATAGATACATGCCCGCACTGGGAATCGAACCGGGGACCTTTTGCTTCAGAGTCCACTGTTCTACCCACTAGACCACCACCGCTACACAGTACACTCATATGTCATCAGTCGGTATTAGTGGACATAACTTCCTCGACCTCTCTTGTTTCGACCACAGTAACTGTTCTACCGTCATTCTGGGCTGGCTTCGAGATTCTGCGCTGGATCGTTGCGACAATAATTTATCCTAACAACGCCGGATTCGTAAGATGCTCCGTTGGATTTTTGCAACTGGATTCTTGATCCACGTGACAGATCTGACAGATGGTCCAATAAGGTGACAAGGTCGACATCGGCTGATTGCCAACAAACACAATAAAAAAAAAAGGTCTATAAGGTGACAGATGGTCCGTGGGCGCGAGCAGAGAAAGACCGAGGAGGGTGGCGTGAAGGGAAAAGGCCCTATACCAACTGTAACAGTGGGCAATTCGGAACGCAAAGTTTTTTATTCGAAAGTCCGTTATTGGCTTAATCTTATCTTTAGACAATATTGAGAAACTAATTACAATATTTTTTATTTTGGTTCAGTAGTTTGGATTTTACAACGTTTCAAAGATACGGTTTTATGACGTCACGCGACGGTCTGCATACTGTTGGCGGTCATAGGAACAAAACATTTTAGCGCATAAAAACAAAACTACTGGACCAAAATAAAAAATATTGAAATTAGTTTCTCAATATTTTCTAAAGATAAGATTAAGCCAATAACGGACTTTCGAACAAAAAACTTTGCCTTCCGAATTGCAGGCTGAAAATGATGATTATGTCAAAGAGACATCGTAGAAAAGTGTAGAATAAAGACAAGGTCGAGGCTGCCATCTTAGAAGTCTACGATAAGGCATCTTTTTCACCATATTTTCTTCGCAGGTTTCTACCAAGCGGTGGGCGGCTGCCGCCACTGCCACCACTACTGCCGCGAGTGCTCAGACTCGGGCCCGCTCAAGTGTACGTCGTGCCCGCCGCGGTTCATGTTAGACGGCGGGCTCTGCATGGAGTGTCTCGGCTCGCAGTACTATGACGCGAGCAGTGGAGTGTGCAAGACTTGTAACGGGACGTGCCGCACTTGTACGGGGCCCACGCAGTTTAGCTGCACGGGTTGCGCGCTGCCTCTGAAGCTTGATCGGTTGGTTTTCATGTTATTGTTCAAATTAAAACTAGTGGTTCGCCCCGAACTTTGAACTCGCGACCCTATATCTCCGCAACCCTTCGACCGATTTGGCTCATGTTCGAACTTAAAAATTCTCTTTGCCTCATTTACCCGCCTACCAAATTTCATGACGATCCGACTACATTTAATCAAGTTATCGTCGAACGAACATTCATACATGCATACATACATACAAACGCCGGATTGTTCCAGTAGACTTGGAGAACTTCGCTCGGTTCACTCGCTCGTTCAATTAAAAACAAAAGCTAACCACTCACAAACCCACCTTTCAAACACTCCCACACACGCCCAGCCCCTGTATCATCTAAAATATCCACTGCAAAATTACAATTTTAATTATGTCAAAAAAAAAGATTGTTCATTTCAATAAGGCCTATTTTCGAGTGTTTTGAGGCTCGGAGTTTGAGTGGAATTTTTAGATTATAGAGGCGCTGGTCCAACTTTATATCTATTTAATTATATATTTACTTATTTTTAACTAAGCCTTTTGCTCCATTGTTATATTCAGATTTGCATCACACGTCTGTTGAGGATTGAAGATACCTACTCTGGATTGGCTCTAAGTATGGAGAGCCTGCCGAAATGCTCTTAGCAATGTCGCGCGGATGGAGCTCTTGCTCTATTGCATGTTATAGGTTTAATTTTGTGTCTGTCATTCTCTTCTTGCTCTTGCCTTTGAGACGATTACATCGGTCATTTAATTTACGAAGCTTTTTATTCAAATACACCTGTTAAAGTCTCCTTCATGGTCCTTCGAGCCGGATATAAGGAGTACTCGGATCAGCTATTATTTCAAGAAACCGAGTTAAATACGTCATTTAATTTACGAAGCTTTTTATTCAAATACACCTGTTAAAGTCTCCTTCACACGTCCGAGCGCATTTTCGTGTCTAAAATGTGTGCTATGATGTCGCCGTCGACTGAATTGTTGTGGAGGACATCATAGTGGAAGTAGTGGAACTAATAGAATACGAAAACCATGAATTGTTCTAGGTTACTCTTGTGATTTTTGATTTTTAATCTTACTTAGACTTACCAATCTTAAGTATACTTTATCCTCCTTTTAACAAACTTATTTCGGAGATCGTTAAGAAGTCCTAAAAGGGAGCTTTGGTGAAATCAAGGGTCCAACCGTTGTCAGCAATTGGTTGAATAAGAACCATGGCTGATGCTTGTTTGTTTGTTCGCAGGTTGAACAACCAATGCGTGCCGTGTTGCACGAATTCGACATCCAACGGTATAGACTGCTGCCATTGCAACAGCGAAACAGGTAACGTATAGTTGTGAATCATCATCATCGTCACCTGTTACAGAAACCTGGTGATGACAGTTTGACAGAACTCTTGTCACACTTTAGGAGTTCTTTAAACTCATGTTAATGCCATGTAGTAAAAGTTGTTTTACTATAGGCCCAATGCAAAATTTTGATCCAATATTGCCGATTATAATTCAAAGCGATGCCTCTAAAGATGGTTTGGACTGTTGTTTGTAGAAATTGTTGTTGTTGTTGTAGAAGGGAAAGCCAGTCTGTTTAAGTGCTGAAATTTGGCCCAATGCTGAAATCCCAAAAAATAAAATCAGTTAACCGGCGAATAAACTTTATTACATGATAAAAGTACGGTGCATATTTCTTACAATGCAGGTTTCTTATAATCTAGCATAACATAATTATGTTATTTACAGTATAAGCTGTAGTCTTTGAGAAATTTCGATACGTTATTATTCCAAGACCGACTTCACAACTAATTTCTTTCATAGAAAGTTTTACAAAGTTATTGTTGCTGAGGGAAACCTAATCAATCAAAGCAATCTATTTTCGTCTTGAGGAAAATTTCGTTATAATATCGAGCTACATAGTGGGTATAGCACATCTGAAATGACTGATAATATTTTGAGAAGAGTCATCTTTTTCTACTTTCAGAACCCCCATTTTCAACGAATCCATTTGAATCCTTCATATTTAAACCAAGCAGAAAAGATCTACAAACCTTCTAGTGCGAGGTCCACATTTCACAGAAACATAGATATAATAGGGGCATATTCTTTGTTGTTAGTACCCAAATTACAGCCTTTACAAAAATAAATGGGCACTTAAAAATAAGCAAAAATTAATTTTGGTTCCCCGTACAAATTACAAAGTGTCAACTATATGTCTCAGTAATCAGTCCGTGGAACCAACTTTAATTTCGTGCATTATCAAAAGTGTCAAAACCAACTCTTGTTCCGAAGCTCCATTAAAAAGGTCTGTTATTTCCCAAGCGTGGTGATTAAGCTCGTACTCTCTCTCTCTCTGAGAGAAGGCCTTTGCCCAGCTAGTGGGACATGTACAATTGTACAGGCTACATCTTACTTACTTATTTCCCGCTTTTCAGACAAAAAAACATTCGGCATGTACAAATAGCGAATTCACGTGACGTTATTTTTAATTTTATTTATGTTCTAATACTGAGCATGGTTGCGGTCCTTAGACCTACAGTCCAAGGACACATCTAGTTTGTAAGTATATCTAATATTTTTAGCTAGTAAAGTAGCATACAGGGTGTTAAAATACCGCCAACAAAGCGGGAAACCACGTATTGTCCTCATCATAAGGAACATTTTTGCCCAAGGAACGATGCCTGAGAAATCAACGGTTTCCGAGATAATAAGGTTCAAAGTCGGACTTTTCAAAACTTTTTTTTTTGCAGAAATGCATTCAGTATCTAGTTCTTAACATACCTTCTTAAGAAGCCATATCACAATTATGACTATTTCTTACAAAAAACGACGTTAAAATTGCAACCCGCAATGTATTCTTAACATCGGCACTTTATTCACCCCCGTTGACACCCTAATTCTCTTCTCCCGCAAACCTCTTATCCGTGCAGGCGTTATGCGAGCTAAGCGGTCGACCTACAGTCTTTAAACACCTTTAGAATAAACTTCACAAATGAGGACGCTGTACTTGTTTAACCCATCATGTTCTCTCAACAGGTGACTGCATCAACTCATCTCCAGCGGGCAAGCGTCGCATAGCAGAGCCGAGCGCCCTGCGAGCCTCCGAGTCGCAGTCATCCACGCCTAGTGCCACAGCCGTGGTCATCGGCGTATGCGCATCCGCTGCGACCGTCTTCTTCGTCGTGCTTATGGTGTTACAGGTAAGGGTCATATTCGTGTTGAGGTAGAGTTTTTAGGTCACCAAGTTTTTTTAACAATGGTGTTGATTATCTACAAGAGGACTATCAGCATTACTCGTATATTCTTTGCCGTGCTTATGGTATTTCAGGGTCATAATCGTATGAAGTAGAGGTCGCCCAAGTTTTTTTATATTTTTTTATTCTTGAACAGCATTACATGGAAATGCTCCTTATAATTTTGCTACTAGAAATGACCCTTGAAATGACTGCTACCGATCGGTGTTGTCAATCGGTCAAGAATGGGTAGTCAAACTACCTAATCAAACGAAGCCTTGGGAACCGAAGTGACGGGAAAGGAAAAAAAATATGATTCCAAAGTGTCCCGCATGTACGGCTTCTCTTTCTACAAGGTGTAAAATGTACGGTCAGCCACAGTTACAGATACCCCATGGCAGCTCTTACCGCGCGCGGCATAAGGGCGCCAATCGAGCAAAAAGGGCGTGTGGCCGACTGTACAAGGTGTACTTACGGGTTAAACCCTGTAAACGAGTTTTGAAACTTTGTTATACGTTGTATGACATTGGTCCTGTAAGAGACATGTTCGTAATAAACGTGTGTCGCACAAAAGGCATCGTCTAAAACCAAAGAGAGTCGGGTAAACGATTGTATCACATATATCTCTGTTTGTCTTCCCAAGTTCTCGGAACGAAACTGGCGGGAAAAATACCGCGCTTTGCCATTAATTTGCGCGCGGTGCAAATAACAGAGCGTCGTCGCGTAGCAACATTGCAGGAAACAGTCCCGTATCAAGGATTTGTCCGAGGGGGGGGCAAAATCTTGACATCTGCGTCGACGATGGCAAAGGCTTTTCAGAGCCTTTTCGGACCAAGTAAAGGTGTCTTGTGACCATTGACCAGCATAAAGAATAATTTTAAATAATAAATAATTATTTATTTCTCAGATTTTTTTACATTGGTGGTAGCACAAGAAACGTTTTAAATAATTTATCAGTCACAATTATAAGCATCTGTCGCTACACTAGGATCGTGGAGTATGTATCTGAAAGTTCAGTTTGAAACCATACTTATGTGCAGTTGGTGCGCGTAGTGTAGTGTTGTCCTTGAACTACACTACAGGCGCGTGAAGCGAGGCGTGCGGGAGGTGGGGGGATATGGAGACGCCCTCCACCTCAGGTCCCGAATGCTATAACTCGCGCGCCAACTGTATATTATTTCGAGTGCTTAAGGCACGGGTTAGGCCACCCGAAAGATCACAGGTTGTTTAACTAAACTCTGGCTTTATATTTATTTGTTGTATCTTTGAGCACCTTCCAGGGGTGGCTAGCGCTAGGCGCTTTCTGTTTGTGATACAAGTAAATTAATTTTTTTCTTGTTTGCGCCCCATGAAGCGGGTGACTGAGGCACGTGTAGCTTGACCCCCCTCCTAGATCCGGAACTGGCAGAAAAACAATACAAAACACAATAATATGTCACCCGAAGTAAAGCATACAATCCCTTGTTTCGGGGGCTGCTTTTTGATATCCGAGACGAAAATTTGAAGGCACAGTAATTTTTGCCGATGTCAAATCATGTCGCTTTCAGATTTGTTATTATCTCTGGCATCATAGCCGGATTGTAAAAAGCTATTAGCGATTATGGATGAGTCAACATCGTCATCGAAATGGGAACGATTTTTTGTGTTCGAATGAGTCGCGGGTGGCTGTTGCTTGTTTGGTTTCTTGCAATAAAAAAATACAGATTAGTCGGTAGCTATGTAGAGCCCAGCGATGGGAATACCAGCAGGTCTACATAGATCTCATCTTCATCATCAGCCCGTCAATACCAATTCCTGAGTAAAGGCATATTTATGCTCCCGCCACCTCTCACAATGCTGTGCCAGACGCTAGCTCTGCCTTCCTGCTACTAGCGCTCTGTCGTTGGAGCATTTGGCGGGTGGTCTGCCAACCGATCTCTTTCTCTCTCCAGGTCACCATTCCGTGATGGACTTCGTCCATCTGCCAGTCTAGTCTAGTTAGATAGCTCCTTATTGTGCGGCTTCTTATTTCATAAACCTTTTTAGTACTCGAAGGGTGTCAAACAGGACCCTATTACTCTGCCTACGCTGTCTGTCTGTATGTCTGTCTCTGTATCTTTGGGACCATAATACGAGTAGCCAGTTCAAATTTTCACAGATTATTTATTATCATGGCAGATTAACCGGCTTATTCCAAAAAACAAATAGTAATAAAAAATAAGGCATCCCCATACAACAAACATGTTTTTATACTTTTTGCTAAAGCGGTAAAACATACAAGCATCAAACTTGGTATAATTATAGAGCTTACTTTATAGTGTAACAACAAATAATAAAAAGGGTACAGGACGAGGCTGACTGTACAACCAGATGTTCTCAAATTGCATGGTGGTACACACGACAGCACATCGACCCTTACACGCTAGCACTGTACTCGGTTACGTTACGGGCGACTTTACAACCAAAATGTACAGTCTGACGTGCTGTCGTGTGTACTAAATCCTCTGTGGGCGAGTCCGACTCGCACTTGGCCGGTGTTTTTACTAATTCATCCGGTCTCTTGCCTAGTTTGAGATTGCTTACTAACTGAAGCTTATGTAATCAAAGCGCGGGAAGCTATATTAATGGACCCGAGGCGGTAACGAGCCTATCTGGGCAACTCTCAGATCTACATAATCTGTCTTCTCCTATTGGTCACTAATCGATCGACTGTTCGCGCCATTGCCGCTCTATCGCACTGTTAGGGACGAAGATTACACAGAAGGTGCAATGCTAACTTACGTTCTGATCTTACGATGTCTTAAAATTTGCATTATCGGGGCCAAGACAAGTAGCGAAGCTCAAAGGGGCACTACCACCTTTTCTCGACGCTTTTTGACAGGGCGAGGTGTATGGTCTCGTCTTGACAACATTTTTTACATAAAAATATTTTTGGTGGGATTAACTTGTCCGGCTCCTTCTTTTTCTTGTTAAGAGCCTTGTTCCGTCCATTAGCGCCGCCAATGAAAAAATGCCACTTTTGGCGGTAGCGGGATTTATTCGTAGGTTCACATCCAAAGAGAAGATATTATGATTATTTTCATTGGCGGCGTACACTATGACGGAGCACGTCGTCAAAGTAAACTAATACTTCTGCTCAGCCGTAAAAATAACCGTTTTTAATAGAAAAAAAAAGATTCTTCATTTCAATAAGGGCTATTTTCGAGTGTTTTGACGCTCAACGGTTGAATAGAATTTATAAGAGGCGAAGAGAATTTTAGAGAATAGAGGCGTAGAGCGAACCTCGTAGCACTGCTACAACGGTTACGCCGTAGCAGTGCTACGAAGTCCCCTGTTAATTCAATACATTGGACGTTGTATTTCGGCAATATTGCTTCGCAATCAGCCAGCTTGTCGGGACCAAGTATTTACCAATTAATCATGTTGAATCAATGAAACATAAAACATTTGAATTCTGAAACGTGACGTGACAACTTTGTATTTAAACGGTTTTTTCATTTTAAAAGTTACCTTGATTTGACTAACCTGTCATATTGCCTATTTTTTCCATATGATTTGGACCTTCTAAAAGTGTATTAGTTTGTATTGCCAACGGGATTAGAAGACAGACAAGTGACTTATCGAAATCAGCGCCGTGAATTCACTAATTTGCATACTGTCTGCCGTGTCCGGACTCTAGGCAGTAGGCACCTCTAGGGTAGATGCGGAGCCTGTTGGAAATTAGGACGAGTATTGCCATCCTGCAATACACATTATTCCAATTAATTTTCAATTCAATCAATGTCTTCGTCGCTGCTACGGAGCGCTATGGCAAATCAAATCAGCCCTTGGATCGAAGAAAATACCGTTTTTTTAAATCGTAGACAGACGTATTTTCTGTTTCCTCCCTGGATTATGGAACTAGAGCAATATTTTTTGCACCTTTACTATTCGATTACAAATGGCGACATATTTAGGGCCAATACAGATAAAAATAACGACAAACTTAAAATACCCCCGAAATTTTAGCTTCAAACTAGCATATCTTATAAACGGCTCAACCAATTTTGATAAAACATGTCTAAGAACAGTCGCTAGAAAAACTGCTTCCAAATAAAAAAAACCGTATCCAAATCAGTTGACCTGTTTAAGAGCTACGGTGCCACAGACAGGTACACAGACCAACAGACAGACACACAAACCCACACACATAGCGGTCAAACTTATAATACCCCTCTTTTTGGGTCGGGGGTTAAAATACAGTGCGTATAGTTAGCAACATGACATTTTGTTCGATTGATTCACTTCTGCCGCTCGCGTTACTCTATCTCACGAAGTCCGTTTGGCTATGAATGTTGTCGGCGTGCATGTATACAATGCTTTAGTGTGCGTAAGCGCGGCAGCGGCTCAGTCACGCTCAGCCGCGCTTACGCACACTAAAGCATTGTATACATGCACGCCTGACAACACTCATAACCAAACGGACTTCGTGAGATAGAGTATCTGTACCTTAGTTAGAGTATCATAGCATATTATCGCTAACCACCGTACTTGGAACAACACGGCAACTCTTTTTCTTACGCCTTTCTTCTTTCCCAGGCCCGCAGCACGAACGAGCCGAAGAGCAGAAAGAGAGGGCCAGCGTACTCGCCTCTCGCTTGCACCGACGATGGTGACGTCACAGCCCTATGCGCGCGAACTTCGTTCCCCGTTCGTGAGAGCTCGGGCCAGATCGGGTCCGAGCAAGAGTCGCTCTTAGAACAATGCACTTAGCAGATGTGGGATGAAGTTAGCTGCGAATTCGCGTAAGTGATTGTTGTTCGGAGTAAATGGCCGATGTGAAGTTAGTCGCGAGTAAAGTGACCTGTGCTGTGCAGATTTTTAATACCTATGCATTTTCAGAGTGTTCTATTTGTTGATTGAGGAGATAAGAATGCTGTTGTTAATCTGAAGAAGTTGTTGTGTCATCGAAATTTTATTCGAAATATTGAAAAGAACCATTTGTGAAATGAAACGTTTTCGACACTTACTGTTTGTATAAATATGCGCTAGCGATTGATTTTTGAATATATTCGGATAATAAACCTGTTTATCACGACCTGTTTCTATACTGGGAATAAAGTTGAAGGCGCCCATTTATAGCGATCTCTATGTTGTTATTCAGATTTATCTGTTAATTAAGTATTCGGACTTGTTCATTGTTGCTACGAAACGTTTCACATATTTTTATTTTAACTATTTGCACTGGGCGGTTTCAACTTCTTTCGCATTTTTTATTGTACAGACCAATAGTTAGGCGCGATAATAATATAAATAAACTTCATCGTAATATGTAATTGTAGATAGATATAAATTGTAAGTATTGAACAAAGCAGTCGGCTTAGAGGGTGACATAGTCCCTTCTTAACCTAGTATTGTGATAAATGGATCATAGAGTTAAATAAAGGCCACTCTTTAGCTCGTGTAAAGAATTTTGTTTCATTTGTTCGGTGAAATAAACTTTACTTTACATTAGCAAAGACTGGAAACAACGATAGATAATATCGCCATAGAAGTTGCCACGAAAAGTTTCGTTTTATATTTTTAACTTTAAACGAATTGGCTCTCTCAACGAAAATACGTCACACAAATATACAGGGTGTTAAAAGACCGCCAACAGACCCGAAAGCCACGCATACTAGACACCAAAACAAAGTACTTTTTCGATAAATTATTGCTGGGAAATGATTTTGGTTTTTTAGGTTATAATTTTGAAAAATATTTTATCATGCAATGGACGTGTAACGTACAGAAGTCATATTGTGCAAGCGTAGGTATCAGTTTATGTTACTTAAGCTTGAAGTGCCAATGTTTTGAATACATTGCGGGTTGCAATTTTAACGACGTTTTTTGCAAGAAATATGCATAATTTTGATATGGCTTCTTGAGAAGGTATGTTAAGAACTAGATACTGAATGCATTTCTGCAAAAAAAAAGTTTTGAAAAGTCCGACTTTGAACCTCATTATCTCGGAAACCGTTGATTTCCCAGGCATAGTTCCTTGGGCAAAAATGTTCCTTATGATGAGGACAATACGTGGTTTCCCGCTTTGTTGGCGGTCTTTTAACACCCTGTATATATTTTTTTTTCTGTGTATTTTTTTTTGCAATTGTAGAATTATGTTATTTTAGTTCGTAGGCCGAAAAAAAAGTTACCATAGTTTTAATAGAAAGCGTACAACATTATTTGATGAGAAAATAAAACGATTCTTCAATCAGATTGCTATATGGTTTTCTCGTTGTTTAAAATATTGTTGTTTTAATGTTTTTTTCATGATTTTTTCAATAAAGTCCACAATTCACTGCTTGCAGTGCCACAAAGAGAAATCATAAATTCGTCACAATTTAAGTGAATTTACCCATTCATGACTTTTGTACATTAGGTTTTTTTTTTACTTAGCGAAATTTAGATATTAAATTGTTCCCTAATTTTAAGTAGATTTTTATATGAAATGAAAAAACATCCAAACGCGGCATTAATAAAAACCAATATTGTAAAAGACTTTTTGGGACAGTTGACTGGACAGAGACAGTTCTTGTACATGTACATCTTGTAAGAAATAATTATGTAAACCTGCAACACAGAAGTTCATATACAAAATTCAACTATATCATCAATATTGGTTTTTTCAGTAAATAATTAATAATCCAATAAAATTGAATGCTTGTATTTCTTTCATTACGAAAGTTACCATCACAAAGTTTAATATTAATTATCTAAATATTTTATTGTTAAAATGTCAAAATATATTGTGATTTAAAGCTTATCAAACAAACATAATATTATTACTGTAGCTTTATTTTTATGTTACCTACTCTTTTTCAGGCATTTTAGGTCTTTCATGACAATTTGTATTTTAAGTTAATGTTAAGTTAGTAGGCAAAAGACCTCTTGAGATCTGACTTGAAATCCAGATGCATTTCTCAAAACAAATCATTCTCAACGTAACTTTTCTACGACAACGTCTACAATAAAATCTGATGACTATCCTGTTTCTACTAGATTTATTTATAGTTTTTTTTAGTGGATTTTTTCGAATTAAGGATATTATATTTTTGCATTATGAATGTTTGTGCAAATAATCTTTGTAATAAAAAAAGGAAAGTCTGTGTCATTATGCAGTTTTAATTACTACTTTTTCATTGAAATTCCCTTCAACACTGAAGGAGTGAATACCGTAAAGTTTTTCTAGCATAACTTTGAGATTATTAAACGACCGGTCTGTTCAAAATTCTCTTTTTAATTTTATAGCAAAGTCTCTGTAAATTGTGAATTTTCTTTTCTACAATAGTAGTTAATTTAAACAGGTCTTATAAAAAAAATCTGATTATCATTTCGATTTTAGGATGTTTTGCACTGCCTACTCTTTCTAACTCTTTAATTCGTAAGGCGAGTAACATACTTCAAACTTTCAAAGACAAGCTGACCCGGTGAACTGTGTATCACCTGAAATAGTTTGACTCTCCGCGTCAAAAATGGCGATTCAAATACAAAATGACAAACTTTTATTTCTTCCATTTTTCAGCTAATCCTTTAACGTTTCCCATATTTCTTTGCTTTTAAACCTACCCTGAACTATGGTGAACTAAACAAAACAGTAAATATGCAAATCGGTCAAGCAGTTTCTTAGTTTTAGAGAGACTAATGCACGGCGATTCATTTTTATATATATAGATAAACAAATATCAATTATTCCCATGCATATCTTCAAGTTTCCTCGCGATGTTTTCCACCACCAATTTCCCATTTACCTACCTACATAAAGGTGAAATTTCTATGAAATCACAGGCCTTCCGAAGCCATTAGCAAGTAAGTTGCCTACAATTTAAACAAGCAAGACCACTGTTTTAACCCCCTTGAGCCAAACCTAATACCGGGATCAAAATACACGAGTCGCCGGCGAAACCTGTCTAGGGGGTGCACCGTCAAACTATTTGAAATTCAGGTCTGAATTCGGAAGGCAAAATTTTTGGTTCGAAAGTCCGTTATTGGCTTAATCATATCTTTAGACAATATTGAGAAACTAATTTAAATATTTTTTATTTTGGTTCAGTAGTTTGGATTTTACAACGTTTCAAAGATACGGTTTTATGACCTTCACGCGACGGTCTGCATACGTTTGGCGGTCATAGGAACAAAACATTTTAGCGCATAAAAACAAAACTACTGGACCAAAATAAAAAATATTTAAAATTAGTTTCTCAATATTGTCTTAAGATAAGTTTAAGCCAATAACGGACTTTCGAACAAAAAACTTTGCGTAC